>CAUYPK010133732.1:0-52724 GCA_963574355.1 Loris lydekkerianus | reverse complement strand
CATGGTATGTTTTTCCATTTGTTAACATTTTCAGTTATACCATGGAATATTATGCAGCCTTAAAGAAAGGAGACTTTACCTTTTTCATGTTTACATGGATGAAGCTGGAACATATTCTTCTTAGTAAAGTATCTCAAGAATGGAAGAAAAAGTATCCAATGTACTCAGCCCTACTATGAAACTAATTTATGGCTTTCACACAAAAGCTATAACCCAGTTACAACCTAAGAATAAGGGGAAGGGGGAAAGGGAGGGGGGATGTGGGCAGAGGGAAGGGGGTTGGTGGGATTACACCTATGGTGCATCTTACAAGGGTATATGTGAAACTTAGTAAATGTGGAATGTAAACGTCTTAGCCCAATAACTAAGAAAATGCCAGGAAGGCTATGTTAACCAGAGTGATGAAAATGTGTCAAACGATCTATGAAACTAGTGTATGATGCCCCATGATCACATTAATGTACACAGCTATGATTTAAAAAAAAAAAGAAAAAGACACAGGGAAAAAAAAAAAAAAAAAGCTGGGTGTTGTATGGGGTGCCTGTAGTCCCAGCTACTTGGGAGGCTGAGGCAAGAGAATCGCTTAAGCCCAAGAGTTTGAGGTTGCTGTGAGCTGTCATGCCACAGCACTCTTCCAAGGATGACATAGTAAAACTCTGTCTCAAAATATATATAGATACACATATATATATTCTCTAACCCAGCTCTCCTGGCAAAGCAGAAAAAGTGTCAGTGACAATGGTCAGCTACTAAGGGACCAAGGAAATTGAAGAGTTCCTTTCAAAGTTTTCAGTGTGTGAGGAAACTTCAAACTAGGCAGATATGTACAAATACTGACAAGGCTAACCAAACCATATAGCACTGAAAATTTACCCATGTAATATTAAACCATTGAACTTTCTAGGAAAAATAACCCTCTGGATGGTGTTAAAGTTAATAGTAACTATATATGATACACATACAGAAGATTTCCTACAGTTGCATACAGGCTGGAATGAGCACAGAGAGCTTGTACGTGCACGTTATAGCCCAACGTGCTAAAACACAAACAGATGTAGAACAAACGCAGGTCTACAGTGAGAGCAGGTGTCTGTGGGGCTCAAGGGTATATACTCATGGGCTCAGAAGTCCTATACTAGCAGGATCATTATTTATGGCTTAAACCCCATGAGCCGAGTCCATCTCCTCGCAAGGATAATATTTGGAAAGGATCTGGAATATTTTTCTTTTCTCCAAAATGTGCAAAAATAAAGAAAAGGAAAAAGTATCATTTCCACAAAGACCTAAGAAAAAAGCCCAAGGAGGCACAAACAAACAAACAAACAAAAAAAACAACCATGGGTGACCACCAAGTCCTGGCTGTGGTCTTTTTCTCCCGTAAATCAGTCAGTAGGATGTGAAAGCACTAAAAGCTGAAAGAGAAGAAATCCCTAGGACCATGAATAGAAATTTGTCTTTACTCATTTCCAGCAAGACTAAGAGTTTCTGTTACTGTGTTCAATTATCAGTGCAAAGATGAAAGAACATACAGATACTCAACGGTGTCTAATAATAGTAGATAGTTTAGAATGGAAATAATTCCAGACCCCTAAGAAGGCTGTCAAAATTTCCCAGCGGTAAGAAACGTCAACCTATAGTAGACTGTGGTCATGACCCTGAGGTCCAAGTGCTAACTCTGAAAAAGTACTATGAGGTATTTGATGACAGCTGATCAAGACATCATTTTTACACCCTATCTAGAACAGATAACATACTTTGAAATGAATATTCAGCATACCGGCCCACAATCCAAGATGGAAATTCACAGAGAGAAATAAGAAAAAAAAAAAAAAAAAAAAAAAAGAAAGACACTCTTCCTCAGTTTAGGCTATTAGCAAATCAACACATGACCCAACTTTTATCTCTAAGCTACTGCCCTCAAATTCTTACCACCATCCCTGAAATTCACAGCCAGTTTGAAGCTTCAAATTATTAATTGCTTGTAAGTCATTGTGATTGGAAGATCCCCATTACTATCTAAAAACCCAACACGCTTTACCTAAATCCATCATGAATCCATGCGGTACTGAACAGAAGACTCAGCTCACAGGGCTGAGAAAAGCATTCTTAAATATATTCATCAAGTAAATTGCTCTTTCTTCTCGACCTGGTTTCCACTCTCAAATTCTTCAGTTTGGTTTCCTGTCCACCAATTTCCTACTTTGCTTTTTTGAAATAACTTAAACATAATAGATCTTCCCTGAAATAACTTAAACATAATAGATCTTCCCTGAACCCTTATTCAAACACTCACCAAATATTCCAATTCCTTCTTCACCAATTGTCAGATTTGCCTCTGTGAATGCTGTAAGTCTCAGATGGTGATCACCCTACACCAGGGCCAATAAAACTGTCACCTCCTTTAGCACAACTATCAGCTCTCCTTTTCCTCTTTCATCTAATCTGACTACTTCTACAGGATCAGGACTCATGAAATATTATAATAGCTCTGCTTCTTTCTCAGAAAACCCATGCTAGCTCACCACTGTTACATCAACTCTAAACCACTGCATCTATCACTCAAGGTCTCTCTAAACTGTGTCTACCTTACCTATCGATTCTTACCACCTACACAGTGTCCTCCTAACACCACTGGATCACTTTAGTCCTAACCACACCTACAGACACTCTTTACTGATGCTCTGTTGGCAGCAAAATAACAAAAACTCCGAATTAACACTTGTTCTTCATATGAGGTTGATGCTTATAATATATACTGTCTTGCTTCTAACATTTTTCACCTAGCAACATCACGCTTCCCTACCCAAAGGCTAAATTGGGGGTAGATAAAATAATCATATGGGAAGCAATACATGTGTAGACTAGCGATTAAACTTTAGAGTAGGTGGGTCACACTGCAGACGTGGCCAAGTCCAAGGGCCACACCACACACAACCAGTCCCCAAAGTGGCACAGAAGTGGCATCAGGAAACCCCCATCACAAAGATAGGAATCTCTTAAAAGGCTGGATCCCAACTACCTGAGGAACCTGCGCTTTGCCAAGAAGCACAAGAATGGCCTGAAAAAGATGTAGGCAGACACGGCCAAGGGCATGAGGTGAAGACCAAGCTCGCAAAGGGCGCCAGCTGCAAGCTCAGTCGACGTGCCTGAACCGCCAGCTTGGGAAGGATGCTTGTGCACGCATTGCCAAAGATGTCAGGCTCAGCTGGCCAAGGCCAAGGCTCCAACGGAGGCCTTCATCTGAAGCTCCAGCTTCAGTTCCAGCTCAGGCTCCCAAAGGTGCCCAGGGCCCCAAGGCAGCTCCAAAGTAGAGGCATCCACCTGCCATCGTGAGAACAAAAGGACTTGTGTGACCTCTGGGCTGCTGCCTGCATGGGTCCTCTTGTGTTATTTGTATAAATAAACCTGAGGCAGGATTTGTTAAAAAATAAATAAATAAATAAAAATAAACTCTGGGGCAGACTGCTTGGGTTCAGATCTCCAGCTCCAGCACTTAAGAGTTATATCACCTCAGGCAAGACTTAACTTCTGTGCCTCAGTATCCTCATCTGCAAAATGGAGAAAATAATACCGATTTTATATGGTTCTTATAAGAAGCAAATGAGCTTTCATATGCGAAACAGTATTTAGAAGTGTGTACAAGGCACAGTGAATAAGGCAATTATTGTTATTAATAGTTACTGTATTTCTTCATCGCTATTCACTGTCTTTCTCTGTCTCCTGCCCCCTTCCTGACAGTCAAGGTGGAAGGGAATGTTTTCGTGCTCACTACTGTTAGACCTCCAGGGCTTCTCAGGGTACCACTACCCGATTTCTGCCCACACTTCTCTAATGAACGCGTGTTCGCTGGATACAGTGGCCAAGTGTTCTTGCCAAAATCACCTTTGACCTCTTTGTTGCCAAACCCTGTGATACTTTCAGTTCTTTTAACGGCCATTCTATAGCTTTTCGCGTTTTAAAAAATCACTTCTTTATTACATATCCATTCCCTTGGCTTCCATAATACCACATTCTCTTGGGCTTTTCTCTACATCTCTGATATGCTTCACCTTTTCTCCTACCCTCGACTTACAATTAGCATCCCCAGGATTCTGTCCTGAGCTCACTTCTCATGTTATGTTTGAAACATCTCCCTGTGGCTTCTGTTATCACCTGTACACTGACAGCTCCGCAGTTCCACCTGCAGCCCAGAGCTCTCCCAGCTCTCCATTCTGCCTTCTGGAGATTTCCTCTACCCACCTCACACTCGGTGCACCAAAAGCAACAGGCTTCCCTCCCTTCACTCCCTTTGTCACCTCGGCTGCCCTAGGCGGTGAAACACCAACCATCAGCCCAGGGGGCCAGTCAGAGATGCCTCTGTCCATCCCCGTCCTGCGTCCCTCTCGCCACCTTCTGTCCAGTCCACCGTCTCACCACGCCCTCCTCACTGGGCACTTCTGTCAATGCAGGGCTAATATTACCGTTGCAGGTCCCCACCTGGTATCTGTGTAACTGACCTTGCCAGATGCCTTACCCTTTGCTCACACTGCAGTCTGATTCGAGAATCTCATCGTATCATCCCCCAGGTTAAGGCCTTCACTGGGTCTCCCACTATGGTGTGGATGAAACACCAGTTCATTCATTAGAGATGGTCTTCATCAGGTTCTTGCTTACCAGGCCAGCCTCACTGTCTCCCTCCTCAGTCTCTTAACTGAACCAGACTGAACGACTTGAAGTCCCCTGAAGGTGTCATTCCCCTGGTGGGTTCTTCTCCCGCTATTTGGAATTCTCTTGTGTCACCAAACTCCTCCTTGTCCCTGAGGGTTATATTGGGATGCCACCCTGGCTTCCCAACTTTGAATCAGACAATCTTTTTTGTGTTTCATTTGCACCTTCTGCCTACCCATCACACTACAGTTCTCGCTACCTTAGAAGTACCGTCTGTTCCTCGTACAGACGGAATTCTTTAGGAGTAGAAGGCACCTATTTATCATTTTATCCCCAGTTCTCAACAGAGTAAGTGGCCTATAATAGTTGTTCAATATATACTATTAAATACGTGATTAAATCTAACTGTAGTCCTCAATGAAATAATGAAGATCCTCATTCCAATGAATAATGGAATCATCATAACAGTTTTGGTCTAAAAAAAATAAATGTTTAAATTCATGACTAGCTTGCATGATAATATAATGTATTAGGAGAAAGAGAAGATACCAAGAGAATTAAAGGCGGAATTCTCTCCAGTAAGGAAGAACCGGTGGTAAAAATATTGGTGGGTGTGGAAGTCAGAAACCTCAAGGCTAAGTGATACTATCTTACAGTTTATAACAGTGGGAGAAGGTGATGCTACGGACGCTCATCCACATACTGCAGACTCCAAGGCATGTCTGTTTGTGTATATAGTTCTTTAAAAATTCAGAATGATGTTTATATCATATCAAGAACTCTAAAACTGCCCATATGACTTGACCCAGTTTTCTCTACCTTAGGAATTTATCCTACAGAAATTATTCACAAAAAGAAAAATGCTATAGAAAAATGTAGGATGTTCTTGTTTATAATGAAGAAAATAAAACAGAAACAAGCGATCCCATCAAGAAAATAATTAGGTGAATTATGACCTTAATTTTAATGAAATAGCATTAAAAAAAACACAAAATAACTTACTACGATTATGACTATAATGTATGTGTAAATAAGGGAAATAAAGAAGTAAAAATAAAAGATATTTGCTTTCAAAATGGAAAAGCTAAAGGATTATAATAGAGATTGGCTCCAATAGGGAAGTCAGTTTGTAGCTATCCACCTATGTTTCATTAGAAGTTAAAAAATATGTTTTGTTTTTAACATAAAATCTAGTGTTACTAAAACTAGATGTTCTACCACTTGATGTATTATGTAGTAAATTGTCAATAATTTCAAAGGGAGGAAGAGAATGTAGTATCTTCAAAATCCAATGTGGCTAATGTCAATATAAAGTGATCATTTATTGAATTATCTATTTTAGACTAAGAAGACCTCTGGAACATTTTATCTTTAAGCTGCACCCCTATATTTCTTACAGCACTATTCACGATAGCCAGGACATGGAATCAACCCTCACAGATGAGTAGACAAAAAAATGTGGTGTGTATACACACACACACACACACACACCACACAGAGAGACACACACAACACACACAGACACACACAGACACACACACACATACACAGAGACACCATTCATTCAAAAAGAATGACATTCTGTCATTTGCAGCAACTGGATGAAACTGAAGGTCATTACGTTAAGTGACCTAAGCCAGGCAAAGCAAGGCAAATATCACATGTTCTTACTCATTGGTAGAGGCTAAAAAAGTTAATTTCTTGGAGATAGAGAGTAGAATGGTAGTTGCCAGAGATTAGGAAGGCAAGTGCATGGACATGGAAGGGTTGTAAATGTATACAAACAGGAATAATGTTAAAAGATAAAAGCAGTAAGTTCTAGTGTTTGATGGCACATTAGTATGACTATACTTAACAATATATATTTAGAAATAGCTAGAAAAGAATGTCTGAAATATTCGCAACACAGAGAAATGATAAATGTTCAGGGTAATGGATATTCTACACGCCCAGATTTGACCGTTACACAATGTACACGTTTTAAAATATCACACATACGTGTAATTATTTTGTACCAATAATTTTTATTTTTTTTATTTTTGAGACAGAGTCTCACTAGGTCACCCTCTGTAGAGTGCTATGAAGTCACAGCTCACAGCAACCTCAAACTCTTGGGCTTAAGCGATTTTCTTGCCTCAGCCTCCCAAGTAGTTGGGATTACAGGTGCCTGCCACAACATCCAGCTATTTTTTTTGTTGCAGTTGTCATTGTTGTTTAGCAGTCCTGGGCCAGGTTCAAACCTGCCAGCCCTGGTGTATGTGGCTGGTGCCATAACCACTGTGCTATGGGTGCCGAGCCACCAATAAAAAAATGCTAAGGATAAAAAAATTTATCTTTAGTACTTGCAATTACTTAACAAAGCAGATACTGCTAATTCCGTTCTATAGATGAGGACTTTGAGTCTTGGAGAGGTTAAAATCACTTAACTGAGGCACAGAGCTGAGAGGTACAGCCAAAAGTCAGACCCAAGTATGCGGTGGTTCTGGCCAAGGACCTTTTCTAATATACTACCTAATGTAGGCCATTTTCTCAAAAATCTGAATTTTAACCAACAGGCAAAATAGCTGAAGTAAAGGAATGGAAAATGGAAAAAAAATTCAAAATGAAGAAAAGAAATTATAAATAAATATATATTCACAAATTAGGAAAGGTTTATAAAATGTGTAACACAACAAATGTCTTCCAGTCCATGTTAATTTTCTTGCTTTTCATTTGCTTAGAAAGATGGTTACAGTAAGTACGTACTTATTTATCTATTAGTGAGAGTCCCACCTCCAAACACAGGACAACTAAAACTCAGTACTAGTCGGCCCTAAAAAACGATGGCGACATGACAGCTTTTATATTAACCTGAATGCAGTTGAAAGACAGTCTTCTCAGTAAAGTAGCATAAGAACAGAAAAGCAAATATCCAAAGTACTTAATACTAATATGAAGCTGGTAGATGATCTAATGCATGCCCACATAAGAAAAAAACTCATAAAAAAAAAGAAAAGAAAAATAAAACTCATTTCAATTCAAGTTGAGGGGAGGTGGAACAAGGAGGAAGGGAGAGGAGAGGGAGCTTGGGGTGCTCCCACTGAATGGGCACAATGTGGGGGTGTGTGGCACACCTTTGGGGTGCAGGATATAATTACAAGAGGGATTCTACCTAACAAATTCAAATATTGTGACTATTGTGACTTGGTCCTTGATATCCTTTTTCTGTTGGGGTTATTCTCCTAGCAGACGGGTGATACCACAGACTTGGTTGTTTGTACCCTCACATTACCTTGAAAAAAAAAAAAAAAAGAAAAAAAAAAAAAGAAAGAAAAAAATAAAACTCAAGACCGTTGCTAACCCCTCTTTAACCCCAACAGTGAGGGGATGGGTGCAGGCTCAGCCCATCAGAAGCCCTGCTGGATCTCTGGTTAGGAAGGGGCTGTTGGGAATTCCCTGAAGATGGCTACCAGCAGTGTCCAGTGTGCAGTGAGGGCAGCTCCCATGGTGGCTAGAGCAGCGTCTTTACAGGGGTATTCCAGGGCACGACTTAACTCCACTTCACAGCTCAGCTTCCTAGGCTCCCAGCCTATTCCCTGAGCCTGTTTCTCTGCTATTCCCATTGACTATTCAGCTACCGACCTGGCTGTCCACGTCCAGTCCTTTTCTGTTTAAGTTCACCAATGTCAACTGTCATTGATTGGAAGAGCTCTGGCTGGTAAAAGAGTGTAACGGAACACGTGGCCAAGTGGTAGCAAACTATTGTAATGCTGTTTTTCTCCTTATTTCCTCCATCAAAGAGAATGATCTTCTGCTAGAATAGTGTAAAACTGAATGAAGCACAAAATAAAATAATTAGAGAGCATCTATGTATTTTATTAAAGTCAAATTTCTAGACCCTACTCAAGAAAGGAAAGAAGTGCTTTCCTTAATCTTTAAGAAACCCTGGTAATTAAAGAATCCCATCTGCAGTGGTGATCATTGATTCTGCAGAAAAAAGGAAATGGAAAATTTTCTAAAGTACAGACCCTGATGTGCATACCTCACCAAATTCTAGAGCGAAATAGCTGCAGAGTTCTAGAAGCAAGCATGTGCTCTCTTGAGCACACAATAGAAATACTAGTTGTCTTGGAGGTAAATTTTTCTTCATCCTTCTATTCTGCATTTCATTCATTCATTGTCTATGATAAACACAGTTAATCCTTTTAAAATGGAAGAAAAAAATTAAAGGCCAAATGATATCATACCATAAAAAAAACAACACATTGATATCCTTTTTTGTTATTAAGAAAGAGTCTCACTTTGTCACCCTTGGTAGAGTGTCATGGCATAACAGCTCACAGCAACCTCAAATGCTTGGGCTCAAGCAATTCTCTTGCCTCTTCCTCCCAAGTAGCTGGGACTAAAGGCATCCGCCACAACGCTCAGCTAGAGTCGAGGTCTCAATCTTGCTCAGGCTGGTCTGGAACTCGGGAGCTCAGGCAATACCACCCGCCTCGGCCTCCCAAAGTGCTAGGATTATAGGTGTGAGCCGCCACACTGGGCCCTTGAGATCCTTTTCTGACGGGGTTATTCTCCTAGCAGACGGGTAGGATAACAGAGACATCTGCATAGTGCTTTCAACAAAGTACTTAGGTAAAATACATGTGATAATCCTGTGGACAAGATGGAAACGTGTAGAGTGTATGACAGTAAATTTAGAAGAATTTGATGCTGAGAAACAGTTAGGGAAACTCACTCTTGATGTACTATCATAGTCAAATGATGTGCGTTAATGAAGTGACAGCAATTTTCAGGGGAAGAGAACTCCAGAGATAGATGGAAACATTTTTATAAAATGGAAATTTCAGCATTAGTTACAATGAATTGACGATAAAGAATGCAAATGTATTATGATATTTACAGGTGACTCAAAGAAGAAGTACTTAGCATGTATAGGATAACAAAGTGATTCTATTCTACATGATCCAATTCAAGAAGATTTAAAAATGTACACAGTAAACCTAAATGTAAAGTTTAAGATAAATCAGTTGGGTAAGTAAAGAATAAGAATAATAATTCATGAAGAAACACATAAGGATTGGACTTGATGGCATGGGAAGGGAATTGTGATACCAAAAGTGGCCAACAGGTCTGGGTGGGTAACACATAGGGAGAAAGCCACAGTATCTCGTGTGGGTCTGAGAACCGTAATTTTCAGAAGGACATAAATTAAACAAAAAATAACGAAAGAAGGGCAACTTAATAAGGGGTCTGACATTAGTTTGGGGGATGAGCGGATAGCCTAGAAAATCATGAAGGGGAAACATAAGCAACACAAAATGACAGACCTCCGTGTGACTCTATAAGGCAAAGTGGGACGATCAGTTAATGGTCAAGAGAAACAGTACAGAGTCCCGGCATGCAGGGACAAGCAGGTTGGAGCTGAAAGCAGCAGCAGTGTACTGTGAGTTGATCCCAGAGAGCTAAGGTTTATTTCTCTCTTTGTGCCCAGTGCTCGCCAAAGCTGTAGAAAGTTAAGCGGCGTAAGAAAAGCAGTAGTTCTGGGGTTTGTGACCACGATTATCTATTGAAGGCCCAGGAAACCCTATGAAGCAGATTTCCTAGCCCATTGTCCAGGCACTAGTTTTCCAGAAGTGGGAGAAATGTTACATATGGTTACATGGTTAAGATGGCAATGGGATAAAGTCCTGCTCCATCCTTGTGGACATCACTCAAATAAAACACCTCCAATCTACATAAATACCCAGGCTATACATTTTTAAACTGGAAAGCTCAATTCCTGGGTGCCATTTTTGAAAATTCACAAATTTCCTGGTCACTCATGATCCTTTCTCTCTCGTCACCCCCTTCTACCTGTTGCTCCCTAGCTCACCCCGGCCCTGAATTCCCTTTCCATCTTTTTTGTTCCATCGGATCTGGTCCTAACTCTCTAGGAAGCCAACTCAGCTCCCTCAACACCTCTTGGTCCTGCTCAGTTTAACTTTTACCCTGCTCCATCTCGTGAGATGCCAGCTTTGAAGAATAAAAATAAGAAAAATAATTGCTGTGCGGTACAAGTATAAGAAATAAACATAGGAAACAAAACACATATAAAGGTATGGAACTTGCAATTTGGTTAGATAAATTCAGTCCCATTTTCCAAACACCCTGAACAGAAACCTAGAATTCTGACAGCATGCCTATTTGGAGACAGTGGAAACATGTCCAGTCCAATAATATAGTAGGCTCAATAAGGGATATTCTATCAAGGAATAGAATAAAAAGCTGGCAAATGATTATTTCCTCTACTATGAAAGCTTTGGTGGCATGATCCTGTTCATATAAATTACTTTATAATTGTGAAATATGTTCTTTATTTTCTTGTACTAGATGATACAAGTTTACAATATTCAGAAAATGAAGATATCCGTATGCTTGTTTCACTGTGTTTACAGAATGCGAGATATGTCTGGAATTATGTGAGAATTAATTTCACAACAAAGACAGGTGTGGTTCTTTGGGAAACATACATTTTCCTCTATGAAACAGTCATTTTACGGTGTTCCTAGAATAGGGACTACACAATAAACCTAGAGCTTGAAGATATATCTTCTTCAGATATATTGTGATTAATCTAAATATGATATCCTAATGATCAGAATAATGGATTTTTAGAGCTGGAAAAGATCTTAGAAGTCCATATCTACCAATACTAATTCAAGCTCTTTCTATGTTTATATGAACACTCTGTGAACACAAATAACTCTGTTGAACCAGATAGATCAAATCTTAAAGACTCAGGATAAAACCTAATTTGGAGTAGACGTCCTTATAGCCTTACCTATGAGTTGAAAAGCATGTGAATGAGCCCGAGTCTAATTCATTATATGAATAAAAATTCCTGTTTTAAAATGGACCTGGTAACAGAATGATCATAGGAACATATGAGGAGAGAAAGGAATAAAAATCATCCTGAAAAGAACAGCCACTGCAGGCATCCCCCACAGTCATGCCAGCAACACCACAGCGTTCCTCCTGCACAAATTTAATCGGATCCAAAACAAGAAAGAAGAAAACCTTCAGAAACTCCTCATTAACCTGGAGCAAAGTCCAAAACTCTTAAATAGATTTCAAGATTTTTCATTATCAAGCCCTTGACTCCATTCTCCTCTCTAGCAACCTGCACCACTCATGACCCTTTGTCCATTCTTAGCAACTTTAGTTTCCTCAAAGGAGCACAACTCTCCCCAGACCCCTGAGCTTATGCATCAAGTAACCGCTCCGCGTGGAACACCTGCTCCCTTTCCCTGCACCCTTCACTAATTAACGTCTGCTCATTCTTCAGGTCTCAGTTTGCACATCACAAGAGCAGGACAGATGTTCCTCCTGTGTGCTCCTGTGCCACCTTGCTGCCACCACCCGCCCCCACCGCCAGCTACACAGTAACTTCCCTAAACTCCTGGTCACCGTTCATCTGCACTACCTAGAATACTGCTTGGAGCAAAGGAGGCCGTCAACACACGTGTCTCTGCTAAATGATTCAGGGAAGAAAAGGAAGGACGAGACTTAGACGCCAGGGAAGCACTGGCACAGAGACCAGGGAGCTGACCATGACATTTCAGGGTTCAGTTTTATTAAACATGAACGTGGGAAGGAAGGATTTTTTTTTTCCCCCCTTAAACACAAAGCTTTCCTCGCTGGGTATACATGGATCTAAGATACCACCGTGAGAAGCAAATTTAAGACACAGTTAAGTCAGAATGGAGTAACTCTGGAAGATAAGTGAACTTCCTTATTGGACTTACTAGCTCCAATATCGAAGTCACTCCCTGGGGAGAATTTGGCTCTTATCTAGGAATGCTAACTTTTTTCACCAGAGCAGAGTCTAATCAAGTGTGTAAATGCTGCAATACACCAAATGGCAGAGGAGAATTAATGTTCCTCTCGTGGGTTCCTGAAGTGTCTTACCACCAGGATCGTTAGAAACAGATAAGCAAAACTTAGCAACAGACATGCCCTTGCTTTACTGAAGGTTAGAATCCAATGATCTTTCCTTAGGTGCCTGTAGGGTGCAGACGCAGGTAAAATACCCAAGTTTCACCCACAGTCACAGGGCTCAAAGTACACAAAATAATACCAGTTTACATTTCCTGTGGGCATCAACTTTTGGTTTTAAATTCTATTTAAATAATATTCTCATTTTAGACATTCTTGCAAGTTAATTCATCACTTATAAACATTTTAAAAGAAAAAAGGCCACACATACACAGTAATATTTGTGGCCATTGCTTCCCCCCCCACCCCCCAAAAAACACCTTTAAAAATGAAAACTCTGACAGTACCAGTATGAAAAAAATCCTGGTGAAGTCACTGAAAATGGTAGGGAAATAAATAACTTGACTTTTAAGCAGGTATTGCTTTTTTACCATAAAGTCAGGCTTAGATGGCAAATACAAAGAGGAGTGCTGTGAGAAACTATTTGCTTCTTGAGCGCAACTTCTGTGAATTTTGGTTTGTTACTCATCACCAGGTTCTTTCATTTTCTGTAACCAGAAAAGCTTCAGAGCCCTAAATCACAATCATAACTTACCAGTTTGAATTATTTTTATCTTCTAATGGAGACTGATCACTGAATTCTGGGAAGACTTTGGAAGTCTCTGTCTACCTACGCATCAAATTTCATTTTGGCATTTTTTTTAACTGTTAGTAAAATTGACACGTGTGTGCATGCACACTCACACGCACATTAAATCTTACAGAGAAAGGTTTCTACCTCTGCCAAATTTCAGCTGGGAACAAATTTTTACGGCCAGCTAATAAACCTGCTGAAAACAGGGGTTGATAATGGAAACCCTCCTGAGCCCTTAACCACAGCGTGCACAGCTATAATAAAAAGAATTAATGCAGTCAATTTGTACTACTGTTCTCGGAACAAAAAACCCTATTTCAACCACAGTCTTTTCAACAGCTGATTGGCAGCCCTGTCCGTTTCCCCTCTGCGGTGTTGTCAGGAGTCTTCAACATGATAATGAGCCTGTCACCATATTCAAATAGCCCTGTGACAGCATGTTTTGTGAGTGTGACGTCCACTGCAAAGGGTCTGTCAAAAAGCACCTTTCAGAAAATGAAAAGAGAATGCTTTCCTGATGATAAACCGAATTTCTCCATAGATAAAAGAGTGAGATTTTTCATCAGATTTTGTCAGTGTTTTGTTGCATTTATCTCTTCAAATGTTCCTGTTTTCTTTTTAAAAATATACATAAATTTAGATTTGTCAGTGACAGAAAGGCAAAAAATGATGATGAAACACATTTTCTGTTCTAGGAAGCTGAGTCTATCAGGTTACCATAGAGGGAAAAGCAAAAAAAAAAAAAAAAAACAAAAAAAACACCCTGATACTTTTTACTTTTTATCACATTCAAAACTGGTAACAAGAGTGGAAGGCTAACTGATTACTAGTTGCCTAATGAACTTCCAAGTGCAGAACTCAGAGATTTTGTACGCTCCATTCACTGAGGCCAACTGCGTTCCCAAGAATACCCACAGAAGTTGCGATTTTCAAACTGTGTGGCTATATAGTTACCTTCTCAGTGTACAAGGAAATCTGTAACCATCTTCATTGTGAGGAGAATGCTCCTACTTCACTGGAAGGGTTACTTAGAACTTGGTAAATTGTGTGTGTGTTTCAAAAGCTGGAGAAAATGTGCTTTCATCACATTTCAACACATTAAAGAATTGTGTGCATAACTAAGATGTTAGCAAGTACTACTGTTAGAGGGAAAATGTTGTTTTGAATTATTAAGAATTATGTAATAAAAAGCCTAGGTTCTCTATTGCATTAATTCTCCACCTTTGCTCTCCCCACCAATGTAGACCAAATCTCAGAGTGTTCAGTATTAATACAAAAACTTAATCAGGCATTTTCTCAAAAGGGATATGCATATAAGCATAGGTACATATATATAAAATCCATATTATGCATATGGATTATGTATGTATATAAAATGAAAACACACACGTTCATATATAGGTACATGCACTGTATACATGCAGTGACCACACATGTGCACTTACCCATAGAGTGGAAAGAGTGTGGAAGCGTCTATTCTTCATGAATGTTAGGATCTCGGATTTTAATAAAATTGACACGCATGTCCAAAAAAACTGGGAAACTCTGGCTTTGACAGTGGAAGAGGCAGAAAGAGGATGGGGTGAGGAGGAGGGGACAAGAAGCCAGCGGTAAACTGTCATTCTCTCCCTCTGGAGGTGCCCTCAATACCAACATAAGCAAATAAACACAAGCAGGAAGTCCTGGAGGCACCCAAGAAAGAAAACAGAGGTAGAAATTTACTTCTAATGCCTGCCTTGTCTTAGACTTTGTAACAATAAAAGAACCTTATATTTAATACACACACACACAAACACACACACACACACACACACACTCTGTTCAGTATATTACTATGTGATGTAATTCATTAATACTCCCATATTGGGCAGTGCCTGTGGCTCAAAGGAGTAGGGTGCCAGCCACATATATCGGAGATGGTGGGTTCAAACTCGGCCCTGGCCAAACACTGCAACCCCCCCCCCCAAAAAAAAACCCACTCCCATATTCAACTATAACACACAGTTTTTTAAAAGGACATTACAGGGTGGTGCATATGGCTCAAATTGGTGCCAGCCCCATATGCAGGAGGTGGCGGTTTCAAACCCAACCCCCGCCAAAAACCACAAATAAAATACAATAAATCAAAATAAAATAAATAAATAATAAATAAAGGACATTACAAAATATTTGTACCCTTATGGCTCACTACCCTATCTGCCTTTTGCTGGTGGCTCACTGCTACAAGTCTCACTTTTTTATTTTATTATCAATTTTGTTTTTAAGAGACAGAGTCTCAATCTGTTGTACAGGCTGAAGTACCCTGGCATGATCACAGCTCCCTGCAGCATTGAGTGCCTGGGCTCCTGTAAGCATCCTGCCTCAGCCTCCCAAGTAGCTAGGACCATAGGCACACGCCAGCTCACCCGGCTGATTTTTAGATTTTTTGGAGTGACAGGGTCTTGCTTTGCTGCCCAGCCTGGTCTCAAACTCTTGGCTGCAAGTTGATTCTGTCATGGCGGCCTCCAAAGTGCTGGAATTACAGGCATAAACCACCAAGCCTGGCTACTTCTTTTCACTTTTCTGACTTATGCAACTTATGTATCTATACGTGATGACGGCATCTGCAAAATCCTTTAATCAAAATCAGTGTAATCACTAGAATTCATATTCTCTCAATTTCAAACACAGTCCTAGTCATATCTCATTTAAATTGAGGTCTGAATTTGCCAAAAGAATCTATTAATTAAAGAAAATTATAATTTCACATTTGTGTATATATCATATATATGTGTGTGGATGTGTGGATATATGTATATATATATATATATATATATATATCTGACACAAGTAAAATGTTTTTTAAATTAAAAATATATTTTGATAATCAGGGAAGGAAATCTCAATCTTTGCAATAGAGATTATCCTAAGCATATTGAGGACAATTAAAATTTAAAACACAAAAGAATGTTTTTTAAAAAAAATATGATTTACCCTTTACCAGTCAACAATTAGTGAAGCTAAAATTATTGAAGTTGGCTCAGCACCCGTAGCTCAATGATTAAGGGCTGACTGGGTTCGAATTTGGCCCAGGTCTGCTAAACAACAACAACAACAACAACAACAACAACAACAAGGCTGTGCGTTGTGGTGGGCACCTGTGGTCCCAACTACTTGGGAGGCTGAGGCGAGACAATCACTTTAGCCCCAGAGTTTGAGGTTGCTGTGAGCTGTGATGCCACAGCACTCTACCCAGGATGACAGTTTGAGACTCCGTCTCCAAAACAACAACAACAACAATAATAATAATAAAACTTAAAAATATATAAAATTATTGAAGAGTTTCTAGGTTTTTTTTTTTAATACCAAAGAAAAAGCAGCAAAGGAGAAACAAATGAAAAAGCATTCCCCCAGTATGTGTAAAAGTTAACCCCTGAAAGAAGGTAAAAATAACTAATTAAGGATCAGCAATAAACATGACTGATTTTAAGTTTGTCAGTTGGAGAGAACTACTATAAATCCAATAAGTAGAGCTAGAGACAGCTGGATTATTTGTGCAATATCCTGTCCCTTTGCCTAAATGTTTAAAACCCTGGTTTATTTGGAATTTTAAAAAGAGAGAGAGAGAGAGAGATATCTCAAACTGAGCAATCCCTGACATACAAAGCAAATTCCAGAATCTTGAAGACTTTCATTGTCTCTGAAAGTCATTGTCACCACCCTAATCCCCTCATTAAAGCTAAAGAAATGCTGGGATAGCATTAAAATGAATGCAAACCATTTGCAGCAATCTCTAGCTCACACCACCTCCAAATGAAGGCAGGCACATTGCATAATCCAGGCAGCAAGAGCTCCTGACAGGTGGATGATTTATGCTCATAGTCAGAAGAATCGGAGGGCCTGCGGAGGAGACAGCATGAGCAAGGTGGTGGCGAGACAGATGCTCTCAGTGGGCTTGCAGGGGCTGGCAGGCTCCAACTAGCTCAGGTGCAACCTGGACACTTTAAGTGCTGAACTCCTATTGCCTGGATTCCAACACTCTGATGTGCCGTGTGCAATATTATATGCAATGTACACGAGGAATAAACTGTCAGATTCAGGCAAGCACTGTATACACCCCGTGTGTACCTCTTATGCACATAAGTGTTATCTGCACTACAATGCCCCAGCCCACAAGTGAGAGGAAACCTATTTTTGTCAAGTGATCATTATTATACAGATGTAAATATTCTGTAGCTTAAGGTTCATCCGTCCTGAAAACATCTAGCTCAGGTACAGTGAGTGACAAGATTCCCTAACAAATGGATCAATATTAAAGATTGCACAGCAGGATTAGGAGAAACACACCTCAGCAGAAAACCGACATTCCTGCCAATTCTATTAATTATTTTTCAGATACATGACATGCTTTTATGTCATTTTATTCTGAGAAAGCATTTGAATATTTGAGGAAAATGAATAAGAAGTGACTAACGGGAAGGATCCCCAAAGGGTTGAACTGCTTTGAAATCGATCTTTAAAATAGTTTTTTAGAATTTTCTTCAGTAGCCCCAAACAATAACAATCTGGTAAAGATTATGGTATTGGTTAAAAAGGTAGATAAACCTAATTACAGCTATTGACGACAAATCAGTGTGACTCCAATCTCTAACAAAAGGTATTAGCCAGCATTTTACTGGTCAGAGAAATTCACTCCACAGATCTCCATACAAGTATATAGATCCCCCGCCCTCCTTGCTCTGCTGAGTATCTCCAAGGCATAAAGCTTCAGGCATCAGTGAAAGAGATGAGCATTCAAGGGTACTAAGCTTGAGGTTATCTTGGATGAATAAGATTTTGCTTTCAACTCCTAGATACTGAGGGGTCAAAGGTAGAACTGCCAATGAGAACTCAAGATCCCTTTAATTAGATAACAGTATTCAAAGACTTGTAAATTCCCAAGAAGCCACTTTGCACTGCAAGAGTTACAGTGTTCTCCTGGGGGAAAAGATGGGCAGTGGGCTTTTCCTTTTTGTTCCCCAGCTATTCACCACTAAAACAGAATTTCTGAAAAGAACAAAATGAAATACACTGTAAGTAATTCCGAGTGCCTCCAGACTTTACAATTCCCCTAGAGAGAAAAAAAAAAAAAAACAAAAAACAAAACTCAAACAATTTCAAGTCTTCACAAACTGCATCCAAATCCTTCTAACTTCATTAAGCTCCAGTACTTAAAAATCGTTCATAGCAAGTACTTTAATTAGAGATGAGCAGTGCGGAAGAGCCGGATGGACAGCGCATCCACCCTGTGAGCAGGCAGGGGTGGGGTGGGGACAGAGTCCGACTCACTGGTGCAACTGTAAAGGCACAACCTGGGGTGCTGACAGATTTCCTCCTGGCCCCCTCCATAAAGGGGAGCATGTGGGTTGGTGGGCTACAGAGAAGGATTCAAACATTGTTCTGGCCTCATCAGTATTCTGGCAGTTTACCACTGTATGTACAGAAAAAGAACAGAAAGTGTGTTAAAGAAAGCAAGTTTTAAGAGGAACAGAGAACCGAGTCATCTGTACCATGCAGGCCTATTTCTTCCTTTTCTGTTTCCCTCCTCCTCTTTCACCCCTCTTCTCCCTTTCCTTCCCCTCTCTCCCTCTCTATACCAACACTGAAACTGCTGCCGCCGTGAGAGCTGTAGCACAGGCACAAAGCTGGCAGTCGAGCAGAAGGTGCCACACAGAACTTGGAGGTGCGGCCATTTATTTCATGTTCTCGGGTCAATCCAAGGCGAGGGTGCGGGTGAGGGCGGGTGGGAGGGGGGCACGAGGTAGGAAAGGGTGACAAGGGGTGGGGGGAGAATGGAGGGCCTTTGCATGAGTAATTTATACCTGCTACATCCCCGGCTACAAGGTCTTTGGTGCAGAATTTGAGAAGGAAAGTAAAGAATTCACAGGTTCTAAGCTACCTCCAAACTACGTTGCTTAGAGATGTAAAAAATAACAGGCCAGGCCCAGTGATTCACGCCTGTAATCAATGCTAGCACTTTGGGAGGCCCAGGTGGGCAGCTTGCTTGAGCTTAGGAGTTGAAGACCAGCCTGACCAAGAGTGAGACCCCGTCTCTACTAAAAATAGAAAAACTAGCCAGGTGTTGTGGTAGGCACCTGTAGTCCCAGCTACTCGGAAGGCTGAGATGAGAGGATCGCTTGAGCCCAAAAGAGTTTGAGGTATGAGGTCCTGGTACTCCACCCAAGGTGACAGAGTGAGACTCTGTCTAAAAATAAAGAAGGAAGGGAGGGAGGGAGGGAGGAAGAAAGGAAGACTAAAAATAAATAAATAAATAAAAACAAGCAAGCAAACAAACAGTTTTTAAGAGATAGTATGGCTGTTAAATATTCTAAATGGAGGGGAAAGCCCTTTCTTGATCAGTGACTCATTTTTTTTATTCTGAAATGCTAGAACTGAATGAACAGGACAGCATGTGCAAAAGTAACTGCAGATGCCACAAATTATACCTTAGAAAAAGTTAGCAACGCCCAGACAAGAAGTGATTCCATGGACTCAAGGTCATTTGTTTCTGGTCCGTGACAGACTCTGTTGCTGTCTCCCCACAATCCACGGAGGGATCTCTGTGCTTCTGGCAGGTTTTGCTGACCCTGCCTGTCACCTTCAGATCTCCTGCACACAGGAAAGGGTCTTGGGCTGGAGTCCCACAGAGCATTATCGGGCACCTCTGACCCCAGCGAGTCATGGAGAGCCAAGAGTGTGAAGACAGCCCGGGCCTGCTGAGAACACAGCACCCGGTCATTTTGGAGGGAAAAAAAAAAGTCCAGAAGATGACATTTAAGACCAAGCATAACGAATTCTTCTTTGGCTATCTAGGAAAGGCTCTAAACATTTGGGCAACAAATAATAGCAGTAATAGCTGATATTTACCAATGGCTTATACCACGCTTGTCAGACACTGTGCTAGGCATCTGAACTACATCGTCGTATTTAATCTTCATAGCAATCTTGGTAGGACAGGAATTAATATTAAGAATATTTTACAAATGAGGAAATTGAGGCTAGAACAGTGATTTTCAACCAGGGTGCCAAGGCACACTGCTGTGTGGCGAAAGGATCATTCTTAGGAGTGCTGCAAAAATCTTTAAAGATCGTTAATTCAATTATTTTCTAAAGAATTTTAAAGAGCATTAAGTATGTACTTTTTAACTCTTTTTTTGGATCAATGTAATTTAAGTGTGCCACATGAGTTTACTTGTAGGTTCAAGTGTGCCATGAGATACAAATGGTTGAAAAGCACTGGGCTAGAGACATTAAGAGACTTTACAGTAATTGGCAACTTCACAGCCACTAGGCATGTCTAACGAGTGTTAGCAAATTCTATGATTTTAGTAGTATGCTATGTGGAATGATGTGTTTATAACACAATTCTGAATATATTATCTTAATTTTTCAAATATAATAAGACTGTAACTTTGTGAAATAGTACACTGCCCCCTGGAATTTTGCAATGTGAAAAGGTATTAATGGTCATCATTTTTCCCTCCATTTCTCTCAGTCTTGAGTTGCTTTAAAATAAAAAAAATCTAGCCCCGAAGAAAAATGAACGTAAAAATAAAGGAAAAGAATAAGGTATGAATGCCTTAGTACTTCATATTAAATGACTTTCTATCAGTTATCTCTCTCACCATGATTGAAAGGACTCAGCAGCAAAGACCCTGCAACTAACCTCTGCTCCCCTGGCCCATTAGCTGTTTTCCGATGTGCAAATGACTCTGGTCTCCCAGGACTGTTTAAGAGTTCAGCTGACTAAAGCACTGTCTCCTTTCGGGTTTCCAGTTAAAATCAATGCATTAACGGAGGCCGCTAGTTAGATTCTGTAACTGCAAGTTAAGTAAGAAAGGTGAGGAAAGGGGAGAATTCCCAGCTTTATAAGCTCGGGAACTTTCAAAGAGGCCAGCTCCTGAGTGGCATTAAAATAGAAATAGAATTACTTGTAAAAGCTGGGGGATTTTGTTCTTTCCTACCTTAACAAAACTTTTGATAGATTTTTCTCTGCTGGAGCACATAACCAAATAGTTAAAGATTTGCGAGATAACCATGAAATTCTCTCACATTTCACAGGCACCCAGCGTTTGGATTGAAGTTCTGTTCCTTTTACTTTGCCGCCATTTGTGAAGCTTTATTTTTCTATTCTGTCCCCTCTAGATCCTAATTAATGACTTCTGGGGAGATGACCTCTGGACATATTCAAAAACAATGAAAAACACATTTGTTCACAGACCACAGATTTGGATCTGTTGACTGCAGAGAATGAAAGGGCGCTACAAATAGAAAATGAAATCATCAGACAACAACCTGGACCAGCCCTCTCTGGACAGATGCTGGGCACGGGCTAAACAGCAGACTATGATAGTCTGCACGAAGAGGTTCTTTCAGAAATGTGAGTACTCAAACATTACTCAAACCATTTCTAAGAAAAGGAAGAAATACTCTCCTTGGAAATTTTAACAAGTAATATTCTGGTCCCACAGAGAGCAATATTTACAGAAACCAGAAAACAGGGTTCTTAGTGCATAGTTTTCCTGGTTTAGAATGTCTACAACAAGGAATGATTCTAGGATTTATAATATTCTGCACCAAAACCTTTCCCACAAATAAAGGTCTCCTTGCTCACAAAAGAAACTAATAGCAGAGAAGAGCAGTTTTCATTTTGACTTAAATAATATCTCACCTTTTGACACTCTGGTAAGATTAATTAAGAGAAGAACCAAAACGCATCATTATAAATATCAGTACAGCACGTGGGCTTTACAGTCAAAGAATTTCGGATTAAATCCTGGCCTTGCCATTAACTAGATGTCTGATCCTGGCCAAATTCTTTATACAAGTTATTTAAAGTAAGTTTTATTTGCTACCTCATTTATATTCACTAACTTATCACTGGTCTTTGGAGAAGAAAGATGAAAACCAGTATCATTCTTCATCCTTCCCCCCCCCCCCATTTTTGGAGGGCGACCAATTGCTCCCTTATCAGGTTAGTCAATATAAATTCAATAAAACAGAACTTATGAAATACAATTCTGTCATGGAAATATACACATAAAGGAAAATGTAATAGCAATTTATATATGAAATTTTTCTAAAACTCTTATTTACGAGAAGTTATTCCTATACCCAAGTCATAAAGATGTAACTGAAAGCATACCCAAAAAGGTCAAAAAAAGGAAAAAAGAAAAAAAAAATCACAGCCTGTCTCAAATTTTTTAAAAAAGTCAGTCAATTATGTTTCATTTCTGTACTAGGTGTCACGAAGAGACTAAAATAAAAACATTCCGGTTCTCAAGTTGTTTATGCTTTGCTCAATGAGGCATACTAAATGAAAGACAGAATACTAAAAATTAGTAGTAACACATATTTTCTGAATGCTGTTGTTTACCAGGCACTATACTAAGAATACCACACTTACTACTTTATGTGAGTCTGATGCAGGTATGATTACAAGCTCCATTTCACAGATAAAGCTTAAAAAGGTAAAGTAACCAGCTTGAGATGGCACAGCTAAGAAGTAATCAAGTGTGGAGGGCACCCTGATTCTAGCTCTGTACCATCCAATTTGGTAGCCACCAGGTATCGGAGGACTATCTGATTTAACTTATATTAAATGAAATTAAAGACCGAACTCTTCAGTTATACTAGACACATTTCAAGGGCTCAATCAATAGTCACACACTCCACCTGAGCCAGAGTCCCTGCTCTTTAATCTTCATGGTCTACTTTCCCGCTGTGGAAAATAAGAAGTTAAAATGCTAAATTATACGAGGCAGAATGTAAATGCTGCTGAAATGCAGAAAGGGATAACATCTCTATAGAATAATTTTAAGTGACCAGGCTTATGAAAGATCATAAACTCCACAAGGACAGAAACTCACTTGTCATGCTCTGTTTTAATCCCTGACACGTCACGCAGGGAGTGGTGCGGAGCCATTTCTCAAGACCTACTGGTTGAATGGGAGAATCAATGATGGAGGAATAAAAGTTTGGGGATGGACTTACAAATATATATTATTTGGACTAACAGGTAGATGCAAAGCAGCTCCTGGCAGAAATAACCTCGACCCAACGGTAGATGTTGTAAAGAACAGGGTGTATTTCTGGCATATCTGGGATACCAGATACAAATATTTACACATAGCAAACCACAAGGCAAGAATCCACTTTCCTTCCAAATTATGCATGAATTGATAATAACCTAAGACTGGCTAAGGTCAGAATAATTGCCATTTAATTGGCTTCAAATATACTACTGATATGGTAATGTTGACAGAGAGTAGCTTAATAGGCCTGGACACAAGTGTCTGAGAGGGCAGCAAGGTGACTTCATGGGAGGTGAGGATAGGGAGGGGGTCATTACAGGGGTTCTAAGTTTGGGAACCAACTGCCACGTGATAACTCAGGGGAGTTGCAAAGAACTCCCCTGAGTTGGCTCTTACAGGAAACTTTTGGAACAAAAAAGATTTTTTAAATGTATAGGAGGATGAAGGGGCAGAAAGGTCCAGTGCTCCAAAAGTTCTGTGTGAAGAGAAGCTTAGTTAGGGGACATTTGTGGGAAAATCCGGGGAGAAGCCACTAAGCGCGGGCTCCGGTGGCCATACTATAGCTGAGAATGGAGACGTAGGCCAAGCAAAGTGGACTTGACTTCCAAAGGGAGGGGGTGACCTGCCAGCTTGAACTGAGACACAAAGCCAGAAATTTGTACACAAACCAGATCTAGGCAGAATTACATATTAGGTTCAACTGAATGATTTAATTACATTTTTTTACACATATTCTACACCTTAAATTTCCCACATCCCAAAGACACATCAAAATGCTACTAAAATAATGCAGGCATATTAAAATTATGATTAAGCAGAGCATGTAGAAAAATGAATAGATGCATACGTAACACTTGAGAAAAAATAGGGAAGGGATTGTGATCTCAGATACAATCCTTTAATAAAAAGGTCAAAGGGCAGTTCTTAAGGAGCCCTCCCCTTTGCTTCTTGCCACAGGTCTCATTTCATCACAGACAGTTGTCTACCTGTCAAGAATCTTACACGTGGAGGTTTTAAAATAGCAGAAACCCTAACACCTCTGTCAAAGGTCTCTGCAATGCTTCCTGCTTCCAAAACTATCTCCATGGTACTCTAATGGCATGATTCACATTCACGTCCACTTTAGAAAGCATCTAAGCTGAAGTGAAGTAAAAACAAATTTATGTTGCAGATAATCAGCTGAATCCATTACACCTGAGAGTCATTACTGTGCTTGCATGGCACAGTCTACCAGGGTAGGGCTGAGTGGGAGTGGCAGGCCCTGATATGCATTCTAGAAGCCACAGAGTCACACTGGCTCTCAGAGAGCACAATCTGCCATTCACGTAAGTCTGGTGTGCCAGGAAGCCCAAGGATGGACTCCCCACTAGTACCATCAGGCTCAGGGAATTTGGCTAGCACCAGGCACCTCAGACTTCTGCCAGCTAATTGGCTTTGGGGAAGCCGCTGACCTACTCTCCACTGAGTGGCTTTTGTGAACCTGGAACCCAGCCTGCTTCTCATCATTGATCAACCTTGGCCAAGCCAGCTGGCTTGTTCCTTTGCAGACAGCTTGCCTTAGGGAAGCTGGTTGGTGGCTCGTCAACCTACTAAGCAAGAGAGACAGAAAGAGAAAGAGAGAGACACGAGCTACGGAACAATCTCTCAGGAAAGGACCAGTACTCACCTTCTGTTAAGGAGGACTTAACCATAACAAAATCCTGTCTGGTGCCTGACAGAATATAGATGGAATAGAACTCTTCATATCCTTAACAAGAAAGGTGATGAACAAGTTAGCAGGGGGGCCCAAATGAAATGAAAACAGGAAGCACTTCATGAAATGGGCCTTAGCTGAATGTATATCACTATTCCTCTGTCACATGTAAGCACAATGCCACAAACACCAATGCCACACTGACGTACCTATGCATTGGTGGCAAGGAACATAAATTCATCGACTGGAGGCTTGTGGGAAACAAATTACCCACAGAACGCAGTCCTTTCCGCACCGGCCTCCCCCGCCCCCTCCCTGGCCACTTCCCATGCTGTCACTGGGCTTCCAGTGCCTGAGCAAATGTTGAAACAGGTTTCCCCCCCTTGGGGCTAAATTCATTGGGGATTTTTTATAATTCAAATAGAACAAAAATTTGTAACATACTAGATAAATGCTGGCTTCCTAATGTGAATTTGAGCTCACAAATGGAAATGACAAATGGGAACAATCAACTCAATGATTAACTTTTAATAGTATTCCAATTAAATCAGGAGGAAGGGGGCTAAAAGAACTATTTCTTAGGTTGTCAGTCTTCCCATCCTAACACAAAGGATGGGAGGGTAGATTTATTCAATTGAAACCATTGTTAGTGTTCTGATTGGTTACCTCTACCTACCTAGTGTTGTGATTGGTTACCTCTACCTGCCTCATGACCAATGTAATTGTAATTCTTTTAAAAAACATATATAAATATGAAATTGTTTCTCAAATCCAAGTAAGCAGGGATCATGTGATAGCCTTCTAAGAGCCACCTGGATTATACACAGAATCATGGACATATCTTTAAAATAGTAGTACTTCAATTTTCCCCATGTATGAAATGGGCAAGTTAGCTCAGTGGCAACCAATGGCTGTGTCTCAAAACAACTGAGGCAGATGGTGCTCAAAGCCAGTGATTCAAATTCATTGCTCTCTACAAAGCATGAATTATAAGGAATGTGATTCCAAAGTTCATTTTCTAAAAACTGAGCCAGAGTATAAAACTATTCCACGAGGCAAAATTTTTCCCTATGCTGAAATTTGGATTTAAGTAAGATGTCATACGCTGTTTCACAAAAACACAGACCCCTAAATAGGGTCCCAAGAACTGAACAGCTTGAGTGTTACTGGTGTTTATTCACATGGTTTATAACTGTTAAGTTATTCCGAAGTTTATGGTGAGATGTCAAGAATCTCAGAATGGGAAGTCACCATCTTCATATGATATTGAACTTGTTCTCTGCAACATCTCTCACCATGCTTGGAAATTTAATGCCTTCCAACAGAGTTTGTTCTATTAAAGAACTCAGAGCACTAAAATGAGCTCTGATTCCAAAAAAATGAAAGGTGTGTGGGGGGAGGGAGAATGGTCACTTAAGTAATCTTTAGAGCTCAGTATTTCAAAATGCCCATAGCCTCAGAATAATCCCATGCTAAGTATATACCCAAATATGCCTAAAGTTTCCAAAGAAACATTATATTAAACAAATACAGAAAACAAGCAGCAAAGTCAAGATACCGGTTAACAAATCTAAATTTCCGCCGGTACTGTGAAAACTTTGACAAGTTACAAGGAAGCTTCCCTTTCCTCTGTGAAATGGGGAAATACCTACCACTGGGAGTCATTATAAGGATTAACAAAAAGTAAAAATCCAACTAAAGCTCATGGCGTATAGCCTAATGCAAATTAAACTCTCAAGAACAGGTGTTATTAGTCTTACCTTCAAAAATCTTTACTATTCATTTTGAGACTTGCTGTTCAAGTTTCATATCAACATACTATGAGGACCAAAGCACCACCTGATAACACAGTATCTGTACGTGAAATAACTTCTTGTGTTACTGAAAGTACATTCCTAAATGGCTTAATGTCAAGCCCAAGCTCACAAAGAAAGTGCTCTTTGCTGTTGCTTATGCCGTAACTTGGGAATTTTGTTTAATGCTCTGCATTAATGAGGGAGCTTCTTAGGATAATATTACAACATAGAGTGCAAGAAACACCAGAGAGGTCAAGGCAGTTCTGTTAGCTGTCATCTAAAACAGAAATATTTTCCTTGAATCCCATTAAAGCTTCCTCCTTTTCTTTGTTCTGCTTTTTGAAGGCTGTAGGGGCCCAAATTTCCCTACCAATAATTTCTGTTTTCGACTTGGCAGCATAATCATATTAGACTTGAGAAGAAAAAAAAAATCACCTTGGCAATGTCTTTTCAGAGGTTTTTTTACAAATGATATTTTGTTAGGATAAATTATATTGGGCAGGCTCTTTAACTAAGCAAAAACAAATCCACTTGTTACAAATTACCTGAGTAGTATTTTTTAAAGGGAACCTATCTGGAAAGTGTTATGCTCTTTAAAGGAACATTTTATTAAGATGGAAAATATGAAACAGAAGGGTAATTAGACAAGTAAGTTGTTCTTTGCTCCTCCTGCTGATAGGGTAAACTCAGAAGACTCTCAGAGTTCCTGCTGCCATATATAAATCAAAACTCAAGCTGTGGTTGTAGCAAAACAGTTCTGCGATAATTTTTCTTTATATCCTGGGGCCTCAGGACAACTGATTGGAGAGAGAAAGTAGTGGCTAAATGAATAAATGTATAATCCATGCTCTGTCTTATGTGTACGTGTGCACACGCCCAAAAGAAACTGCCAGGTCTAAACTAGAAGATGGGATAGGAAATAGAATCTCTGGATTGTGATAAATAAATAAATAGGGCCTCTGAACAAAGAATTCCCTAATGAGAAAGAAGAGGAGTTGCTGCCACCTCCATCTTCCCACCATCCTTCCACTCAAAGATTTCTTAAACGTAAGTCACCTTAGTATCTGCAGGGAGTAAAAATTAATAATAAAATCAGTTAAACAACATAAAAGATAAAAAACAAAGATTTCCTGAATGCTGTTTTAGTCCTGTTATCAATCCATGAGTCAGAGTAGAAGATAAGGCCTTCTATTCTGCAGAGACTGGCAATGCAAGGTGGATTTTAACTGCCTTTGTCAAGCCACAGGATTCAAGGGAGGCACAGGTGACATGACCCGTTTAAGACACAGTGTCTGACACCTTGCCACTCTGATCTTCACGGTCCTGATTCCCTTCACCTTCTCAAACTCAAAATCCGTCCAGTGAGGCTGCTCAGTTATCTCAGGAAGACCTGTTCTGGGCCCAGCCCCATCATTACCTTCCTCTTCAGCAGCCTCATCCAACTCTAGTTGAGAAGCTTGGTTTTCTCAGCTCAGCATGCTAAGTCAAAGTCTCTTCCTAATGAATGTAACTTATATATATCCCTCAGGCTCAACCCCCCCTTGTTAACACACGCAGATTCCTAAACTCTGCTGCTTCCCGAGATGTCTGGGATTCTTTCCCATTGCTGCCACCCCCAAATGAAGACTCCAGGCCATTGCCAGCCTGCTGTGCTGCCATGCAGGCAATCAGCCCAAGTGTGGAACAGAATTGAAGCTCAGCAAACTTGGGGAAGGAAGAAAAGTATGAAGCAGGAAAAGACCCTTTATTTGGGCAAGGCTGCAGCATAGCTTGACCCAGATGCAGAATGGGCCTGGGAATATGACAGACCTGACTTTTAATCCAATCCCCCCTTCATCTGCAGGGAGACCTCGGGCAAGTCACTCAAACTCTCTGGACCGCAGGTTCTTCATCCGATTAATGAGAATCTAACATCCAGGGTCCTACTTTTCTATACTGGGTAGAAACTTACAGTTCTGGGATAATTTTTCTTTATATCCTGGGGCCTCGGGAAAACCCACAAAAATGCAAGGTACGCTGCAAGCGTTTCACATTGTATATCAACTCATATGATTATAATTAAATCTTAACATGTGCCCTTTCCATATGAATGCTGACTTATTCCAAAAGCTGATTCCCAACCTCTGCTTTTACTTCATCCTAAAGGGAGGACGCACAATTCTACCACATTGTTTACATGGCCCACCTGGAATCTTTGTGCTTTGTATTTAAAAGAAAAAAATGTGCATAGATAATGTTGAGCACTTCTGTAATTGAAAGACATTTTAGAGAAGTTAAATCAGCTACCTGGGAGGCTGAAGTGAATGGACCCCTTAAACCCAGAAGTTCAGGGATGATTATGATCATGCCACTGCACTTTATAGCCTGGGCGATAGAGCAAGGCCCTCTCTCCGAAAAATAAACACACAGGTAAGTTAAAAAATAGGTCAAACTGAATATGAAGATAAAAAACGGGTATCAAAAATTATAAGTATTTTATTTGTTTTGTTTTAATGACTTATTTTTCCCTCCAGAGGAAACATTTAGAAGGCATTTAAAATTGTATAAGCTTACTCTTCTCTCCTGCTCCTGTCAATATTTTTGTTTCAAAAATGAACGACACTTCAAATAAAATCTGACTAATAACAATCACAACGATCTGTGATGAGATTTCAGAGGCTCACAGAAATAAAACTGTGCTGATTACACGTCAATATATTGACAAGAGATGGTAGGAAATGTGAAAAAAATAGAGCAAAAGTTTTTCAAACACAAGCAAAAATACATAATCAATACCTGAGTTCCTAAGTATTTAAATACCATTTAATTGCTCCACTGTTCCAGCCACTACCATGTCTGTTAACTTAGAAAAAGTAACATACTTTCTGCTCTTCTACAAGGACGCGAAGCACTGGGAGAATTTTCAGTTAAGAGAATGTTTACAAAATGGCACAATTCATTATCCACAGCTATCAAATCCTAGTTGGGCGGCGCCTGTGGCTCAAAATGTTAGGACTCCAGCCCCATATGCCAGAGGTGGTGGGCTCAAACCCAGCCCCGGCCAAAAAAAAAAAAAAAAAAAATCAGAATTCCTGTTGTAGTTCCAGCCTCCTCCATACCATTATGATCATAGTTATAAGCGTCTTTGTGTCATAGGTGGCATAAGGTTCCTATAGGCATTATATCTTTTTTTTTTTTTTTAACTAAAGTCTATATAATTTTAGAATGGAAAGGGTAAGAAAGAAGGTAATCTAACTGCTCCCCTGAACATATGGAAGTGAAGCCTGTTAGAGCTTAATGGACTTGCCAAAATCACGGCATTTGGTAGTGGAGAAATTGGAATGAAAAGTGAAAGCATGGTATTCATATTGGCCAGATACTTGTGAGAAACTCAATTAATATTGTTGAAGTTTATTAAACCTTACTTCTATCTTGTGATTTTTCTCCCCCACTATGCTGTGATACCAAAATTTCCTCAGGAAAAGGTAATGCTCCTGGACAAAGGACATACCAGAAACTTCTATACCTTCCCAGACGAAGGTATTTTGCTGTGAACTTAAAATTACTTTCGAGAAAGTCTTTAAAAACCAAAACAGAAAAGAAAACCCACAAAAATTCAAGGCACAACATAAGCATGTCACATGGTATATCAACTCAGTCCACTGAGCCCCATAAATTCATCAATGTACACAGTTACGATTTAACAAAAAAAATTCACACACAGAAAAAAAAATGTAAGATACATTGCAATTTTAAAATACTATGTGATATCTCTTTTCCAAATTTGCATTTTCTAGAAGTGACAAGAGTTTCTGAATCCCGTGTACAGTAATAGCTTTCTTCAGTCAGATTTGATCTTACAAAACACTGAATATACACATCAATAAATTCTAAGATTAAAAACTGAATAAAAAAAAAATCCAAGGTATGTGCTATATTTCTTCTTGCACACTTTAAAATGTGTGTGATCTGTCCATTTTCTTTGCTAAAACATCGCCCTTCCTACCATCCTCCTCTTCCTCCTCCGATACTTCCTTTTTCTTCCAAGACAAAGAAATAAGTTCTCCTTTCTGAAGCTAAACCGGTAATTAAATTCTTTGCCTCTAACGTGGTGAAAACTTCTGCTTGGGTGAAAGTTCCTTTTTTGTTTGCATACCAGTGTCTCTCTTCACTTGACCAAAAGTCATATATTAATGACTAAATTTCCTCATGACTTTTCTCAGCAAATTTTCACTTAATTGACGTGCTTCTATAAAGTTTGGAAAGCACCTCCGAGGTCATCAACATTGCGGAACAGTCACATATCGTACATGAACTTGGGTTAATCCAGCTAATCAAGCTCACGGTGTTTCCCACCAACCCTGTGGTAGACCCTATGTCTATATTAGATCTCTTAGTCCTACAAAAGCCCCACAAGGTAAGTTCTATCTTCGTTCTCATATTTACCAATACATAGACTGAAGCAAGCAGGTGTTACAGAAGTTATATAACTTCCCCTAGGTCTAGGAGGTAGAAGAGCCCGGGCTTGAATGAATCTAGGTTCTAAAGCTTGAACCTACTTGTATATCAACTTGTACACTATTGTGACGTCTTTAGTCACAATAGCTAATGCTGATCTGGTCCTCCCTCTGAGACCACACAGTGTGTTAAGCACTTAACTTAGGTATCTTATTAGATATTCACAACACTATCTGCAAATGTCACTATTAGTGCCATGACGTTACAGATGAGGAAATGAGAGATATGAAAAGTTAAGTAACAGTTTTCTTAAAGGCAAAGTAAAAAGCACACTTTCTTGGCATGGAATAACTAAACTGCTCCTCTGCGTTGCCCTGACTCATCTTCCCCATACATGCTGACTGGCCTGGCTAGAGAATTTAATGTGCATAAACGTGAATCTTTTGCTCACCTGCAAGAGTAAAAGAAAAATATAGCATTGCCAAGGTGAAACTCCTTGTGCCAATAAACATCAAAATACCCTGCAATCCTTTGATCAATGAATTCCATCCCTAAATAATTATTGCTTTCATAAAATGTCTCTGTTTGCTACTGACAGAGACCAAACTGAACCAGTATGTTCTGCAGTAGCCTTTAAATAACCAAGGAGAGCGAGCAAAATAAAAATAAATCTTGACCAGATTTATAGGTACACCTTGATTAGTTCTTGTTTTCGCCTTCAAATAAGCAATACCTGAAAAAAATGAAAGGGAATGTTGAGACCAGATATCATGTAATAGATGGGTTTTCTCTGACATACACTACAGTATAATGCTGAAAAAATAATGCTGGCCCGTCATTCCTGATGCTTACCAGGTAAGTAGAGCAGAGAGAGAGAGACAGAGGAGGGTTTTCAGGATGCTGAATGGTATCCACACTTGGATTTGAACCAATTATTTGTTTAGCTCTACTTCTCAAAGTTTTGTTATGGTGTGGCATTTTGTTATTTTCTTTGAAGCACTATTTTTGTCTTTTGGCCTCAACTGGTAACAATTCTTTGACTCAAAAATTGTAATGTTGAAACCAAATGTAGTTCACTCAGATACAATTCTGTTGCTGGCTAATGAAAAAAGCAGATCTTATAATAATTATGCAAAAACGTGCTACAAAGGTCTTTGTTTACCCATGAAGCCATCACTTCCCTTTCCCACTCCCACCAATATTCAGATATCTTATCAAAGTGAAATGCCTTAATTAGTAGAAATGCCAGCCCATAAAGCTAAGGAATTATTTTTCTCAAAAGAGTAAAATTCCCGTTTTTCTATAAACTACCTTTTTAATGAAAACCTCTTCGTTTCCCTCAGGCAACACTTTATCTAGGATGGATTTAGCTACCTGAATAAAAATACCTGTTAAAGGAAAGACAGTTCCCATCAAAGCTGCTGAAATCTGATTTCATTTCAGATTCTAGAACTAATGTTGTTTTTTGTTTAAATAGATTTTGTCCGTCAATTTCCAGACCTGCTGTGCCATCAGCCTGTATGGACTGCTGTGGTCAACACGGGGGTTGTAGCAGCAAATTTTATTATGGACTGGTAATTGAATTGAACAGGTTTACATTTGAATAGATTTACTGCGTCATGATCTCTGACATACTGCACAGGACTGAAATCCCTCTCCATCCATAAAGATACATTTAAGATGGTATCATTCCATCCAGGCTCAGAAAAAGTCTTGAGCCAAGGAGATGGCCAAACATAATTGTCCATTTATATGCAGGGTGTAATGTAATATTTCACTGCATTTTTTTAAGTATAAAAGAAAAAGAATAGTCCTTATTTACTCCCAACCATCCAGTCCTCTGTATTTTGGGGGATGGTGCTTTACAGAGTGATATTTTGCCATTGATGGGAAAGTGGGCATTAGAAATAAAGGAAAATAAATTATTATTTGACTGTATCAGCAAATTCTCTTGAAAACAGGTTCACGAAAGGCTTGATATCAGCAACTGAAGAGGCGTAAGTCACAGATCAGCACCTCCCACTTACTTTCACCAACGATGTTTAATTAAACACAGTTTACACTTCACACTCTTACCACCCTTCAGGACTGCTCTTGCCTGAAATCCCGATGGGAAAAATTATTTAGGGGAAAACAGAGTTTTTTTTTTCTTTTTCTTCCTTCTTAAATTTGGAAGGACAAATAGGTAAGTGAATTATAGTAATAAAATCAAAGTAACAAAAAATTCCGTCTTTTTAGAAATGGAGCTATGTCTCCATGTACTTTTTAGTTTTTGAAAGTAAAATATAAATCTGGGACACATCAGTACAATGTATCCATTCATATGTTACTCTTCGAAGATTTTGATTTGCTTTTTGAAATAATTCCTCAGTCTTCAAGGTTTGAAACTGCTCATTAGAAGCCTTTTTGAATGGGAGCATAAGTTTAGTTGGTCTCTAAGTAGCCCAAGTCAGTGACACTATTAAATGTAATGAAAACCAAACGCTGACCATCAACCAACTTATCGCTACGCTTTTAAAAACTCTTTGTTGCTGGCCATAGGGTTTGAGGCAATGATTATGATCAAGTGTTCCTCCTCATAAAAGTAAGCTACCACCCTCACCCTAAGCAGATGGAAAACTTTTTGTCATGTGGGTGGGCAGCTGTTGTTGGATTTTTATTTATGTATTTTCCATTATCAAAATTGTTCTTTTGGCAATTCTGCATAAGTTTTCTCTAGGAAGAACAACCACACCTTTCTTTTCCGCTGCTATCACTGGACCCTGGAATAGTGCTTTGCACATAGGAGGACCTTAATAAATATTCAGCAAATGGAATATAAATGCAAAACATAGTAACTGTGAAAAATCCTAACAGTGCCAAAGGCTGTCAGGGTAAAAAGGACCCCCGTCCTCACTTTTATTCACCGGTGTGACAGTTACCGGTCTTTGGGCATCTTTCCTCCACCTCACCATGTGTATTCCATCACCCTTGGGTTCCTGTCTATCCATCTATCTACACACACACATACACTGAATCATACTACTGAAAACCTTGCTTTTACATATACTTTTTTTTCTTGGCGATGTATCTCTATCATCTTTTCATAAAGTTTTATTGTATACTTTTTTGTTCACAGCTCCTTTTCAAGGAAAGAGCCAAGTTGAAGCCTAGGAGAAGAATTTGAGCGGGTCTTCCTTGTTCCTAGTGGACAAGTAAAGGGAGAAATGCAGCATGAATTCCATGGGTCTGAACATGAACTACGACATTTTGTAAAAATCTTAGAATAAGAGCAAGCCAGAAAAAACTGTGAGACCTAGTCATGCCGTACACCCGTAGAAACCATGGCTCATTCTTGGTGAAATAACTCTCGAGTCTATTTGGATTTAAAAGTTAAAAAATAGGAGATCTCCAGTGATAACAAAACATACAAAATAACAGGGTGAATTTCAAGAATGAAGCATATTTCTATGATGGGACAAAAGCAACACACTTAAATATTTAATCTAATTTTCTATTGAATATTCATTACCAACTTTTCCTTACTTTATAACACTATTTTAAACTCTGAGGAATTTTCTGAAGAGAAACGAAAATCTAAATGGATTATGTAAAATGCACATTTATAAAAAAAAAAAAAAAAATACATGCTCAGAAATACATTAAAAAAAAAACCTAAATGGTAAGGACTCACAAATAAAAGAACAATATTTCCCCATCTCCAGGCCAAAATGTTAGTTTCACTAGAAATGCTGAAATGTAAAAATATTTCAGGACCCTTCACATTTATGGATAGCTGAATGACGTCTGGAATCAATGGGTCCAGTTCCTGGCCCCTCCATGTATTAACTGTGTGAGCTTAGGCAACAATTTGTTTAGTGCAGAATACACGGTCACTGTTATTATTCTGTGTTTGTTGTTATCCCCTACTGAAAGCAAATGGAACGCAATTTTAATATCACCTTGCAGGTTCTTTTAATAGAAAATACACCCAAAAAGTAAGGCTGGAAGGTGGCGTCTGTGGCTCAGAGGAGGAGGGTGCCGCCCCCATATGCTGGAGGTGGTGGGTTCAAACCCAGCCCTGGCCAAAAAACTGCAAAAAAAAAAAAAAAAGTAAGGTTGGAAAAGAATAAAGAGTGCTTTAAATCCAAGATTAATTGAGAGAAAAAAAAGAAAAAAGAAACTCTGTGAACCACGTAATGAAAAGAAAAACAAAAAGTCAATACAATAGCCTTTTGGTTTGTCTTCACTTGACCTTCTTCAAATTGTAAAGATGAAAAGACCCAAATTCCCAGGCATACCTGGTGTGTCTAGCTGAACATCACGTGTGTCCTGCCTTGACCCATCCTGTAGATGTGAAGCAGTTAGCCAGGAGATAGCAGAAAGTTTAGGCGCAAAGAAAGAGATACTCTGCCATCAGATTCAGGGTACTCAGTGTTACCCCTTCTTTTTCTGGTTTCTCTAAAATTGGTGTAATTCACATGCACGGAGGAAAGTAAAACTCAGTGGAAATCAACTGGGGGGAAGGGCGCACAAACCTACCAAATGAGTACTGTGAATGTGACTTGGGTGACGGGCACCCTATAACTGGGACTCAAGCATTACAAAAGCGATCCATGTAACCCAAAATTTCGGTACTCCCTTAAGATTTTGAAATTAAAAACATAAATAAAATAAAATGTTGAAAGGGCAGCCACTAAGAATGAAGTCCTGAAGACCCTAGGACCTGGATGAATCTTGACAACATTATGCTCAGTGAAAGGAAGCAGGGCCTTTCACACAGGCCACCCACTGTGATTCCACATAAGTGAAATACTCAGAACACCCAAATCTATGAGACAGAGGGTGGACCAGGAGTTGCTGGGGGTGAAGGAGGGGGGCCTGGGAAGTGACTGCTAATGAATGGGAAATTCCCTTTGGGGGTGACAAAAACGTCCTAAGTGTAAGTAGGAGTGATGGTTCTATTCTTGCATGTACGCTAAAAAAACACTGAATTGTATACTTGAAAATAGTAATTTTTATGATCTATGAATTATATCTCAGTAAAGGTATTCTTAAATGATAATAAATTTTTTTTTGAGAGGCTCCTATAAAAATTTTGTATATTAGTATGTTGAGATGGAGAAGTCAAAATTGAATTAGGCAATGACAAAGTGCTGAAGTTTTATTTTAAAAATAAATCAATAAAAATCAAATAAAATGGGAGCAATACCCAGGCCCACTGCCCTCCGCACCAGGTGCACAGCGCAGGGACAGCACAGTGCCTTACCTTCTTTCAGCATGCCCACTTTTAAACACTTCATGAAGCGGCACGCCTGGCAGGATTTACGTCTGCGCTTTGTGATCTCACATTCATTCGTGGCAGGGCAGCTATATTCTATATTGCCTAAAACACAGAGTTTGAAGAAAAAAAAGTAGTTAGATTTGCTAGACTCAGAAAATATTAGCCTCCCAAAGGCAACGTTAAGTCTATTATGCTAACTCCCTCCCCTCTCCCCCCCAAAAAATATTAATAAGGTGAGATTCATGATGAATGTCAGAAATAACAGCAAGTCAGATGTTGGGTGGTGATCACGTTAGTACACACTGAACCAGGAGAAGACTTACAGTGAAGCTCTGATTAAGTTTACAATTTGCCTTTAAAACATTATGCTTACACCAGGCACAGTGGCACACATGTAATCCTAGCACTTTGGGAGGTTGAAGTGAGTGGATCCCTTGAGCTGAGGAGCTTGAGACCAGCCTGAGCAAGACCAAGACCCTATCTCTAAAAAGTAGCAGGGTGCTGTGGTGGATGCCTGTAGTCCTGGCTACTTGGGAGGCTGAGGCAGAAGGATCCTTTGAACCCATGAGTTTGAGGCTGCTGTGAGCTGTGATGCCACAGCACTCTACCGAGGGTAACAAAGTAAGCCTCTGTCTCAAAAAACAAACAAACAAACAAACAAAAAACATCATATTTAGTCCAGCCATGCCAGGTAACAGTCTTCCAGAAACTTAAGATCCAAAAGCAATTTCAAAGTAGATTATGTTTATCGAAACACAAACCTCAAAACTGTATTCTTAGATGGTCAATCCTGAATTTCTTTTGCTTGCTAAAGCTTTGGTGCACTGAGCCTATTGTCTTTCTGAACGGCATAAACCTCACTGTGACAAATGATCAGCAGGCTTATTTGGGACGTTATGGCAAGTTCCTAGAGGGCAAGGATAAAAATGACACAGTTCTTGCTGCAAGGGCTTACCAGAGCCTTCTAATGGTTTTAGGCTTGGAAAATGCTTCTGATGATGATGATGAAGATGGTGGTGATGATGAAGATGGTCATCGCAGCCATCACCACCATCCTGTTTGTTACATTATTTACATAATTAATTCCAAATACTCATGCTTTATGATGTTATTAAAAAGAACAAAGTGTTATAAAATAACTTTCATATCAGACCTTACATCATTTATGGTAGTATCCACATATATAACATTGTCAGTATGTAACAAGAAGATCCAAACGTGAAACTTTTTCAATTACTGCAAGTGGCAGTGTGTGGGATGTGCTGTGGGCCTCCCTGCAGCTTTGTGAAGAAGCTGCCTTCAAAATAAAGCCTCTTTCCCCCACCAGCTCTGTCACACAGTGCTTGAAGGTCTTTCGTTACTTCCTAACCCTTTCCCCTGGTGATTAAGTGCATTAGTATCTTAATGAAAATGCATTCTGTTTATTGCCCTCTTGGGAAGGGGGAGGTCATCACACCAAATGCATAAATTGTCATCAGAGACGGTCCGAGCATAATTGCAATTTTGCTGCCCCATGTTTGCAATAGTCAGGTCCGTCCAAGTCCCCTGAAACATGCACAGAGTCTAGTAATTAGCATACAGTCTGCCTGGGACCACAGCATTGATGAAATATTTCAGAGTTAATCACACTTTGTAAACACTGATTTATATTGACTACCTTTCTCCAGACTGATGTCCCCTCATTAAATATCACATTAGTGGATTGCAGGATTGTACAAAAGACTCAACTACTCAGCAACTGCTAATTCAACAGGAAGTAATCCCTACACCACTTAGAACTGCTGAACACTGGTTAAGGATGTGCGACGTGAAAAAATAAGTCCACACATTATAACTTGAGATAAGCCTATCAAAATTGTTTGACTAAATTAGCATTCTAATTCAGGGAGTTCATAATAATAAAAGCAACTGCCTTTTAGCATGAGGTTAAATAATAAGGGCATATTAATTGCATCAACAGAAGCATACACCATCACCTTTGTCAGAGATTCTACTGAAAATCAAGGGTAAGTAGAAGGAGCCAGAGTGCCTGGGTCATGGCTAAGAACAAAAGGATTTAGCATCTGAACTTCAGATGAACCACTCTTCACTTCAGAGTTTCTTTAGCCACCCCTGGAAAATTCATTTCGTGTCAAAAGAGCGCTGCTAGTAATTTTCTAAGGGTTAATTAGTATTCCACCACCAGATGCTCCCACGCCATACAGTCCCCCCCACCCGCCCAACATACTTATTTCAAAAGAAGCCCAGGTCTTTGCTCTGTTAGGAAAGACTAAACAATGACCAGTTAGAAGGATCAGGAAAAAAAAAAAATCTACTAAACAGGCTTTCTGTGCTTCTTTGTGCTTGGAAAGTGAGTATGCAGTAATACTTCCTTCACTCTCTCACGTTAAGGCATGCGTACTAGTCCCACACCTTTAACTCAATGCTGGAAACTTCCACCAGGATGATCCACCATCACAAAGAAACGTTATCTTTCTTTTCAAACTTGTATTTTCACGTTCTCTCTGAAAACTGCGTCCCCATCCTTCATCTCACCATTTTTCTGACAGGAACGTGTAGCAGGTCGCGTGAGCTCACACCTGGACGACCGCAGTTCCCTCTGTCCTGGGCGTCTTGTCCCCACTCCGACCCACCCTCATCCACACTGCACCCCACTACCAGCTTCCTCTCCCTGTGACACATTTCATCCTGTCACTACCCTATTTTTTTTTTATAGAATCAATAGATTCCTGTACCCTCCTGAATTAAATGTAAAATATTACACTAGCAAACATTATCTTCTCCCAATGTCTCACCTCCTTTTCCAGCAATATAACAATTATTGCTTCCCATGAACTTTCCAAAGCAGCCGTTATGATTTATTCATTTTGTGAAGTGCCCTTCAGATCCCTCTGAGAATACTCTTTCTCTGTCACTCTTTGCCTCTTAAAATTATCTCTAAGGCCCCATGTTCACCTCCAATTCCAATCAAATTTTTCATGAAAACTTCTCAGACTATTCTAGCAGGAAATGCTTTCTTGGTCCTCAGACAGTTTTACGCGCTCTGAGACAGGCTGTACTTTGTTACACTGTTTCCCATCCACACTGCTCATCAAAGTAGGAGACAAGAGGACAGAGACCGTTTCTTATGCAGTATAAAAATCTTGCACCAAAAATTATAAAAATATCCCTATAACAACTTTGTATTTTCTTGTTATCTCATGCTAACATAATGAACACCATTCATGGTGCTGTAATGTAGTAACACCACAGGATCCAGCAAGTTGCACGTCCCACGGAGAAGCGGTATTAACAAGACTAAGAAACCCACTCCACAAATAGTCAAAAAATAGAAGAAAACGGAGTTAATTTTTCAAAACCTTGAAAAGTAGTTTTGACAAAAAACAAAAATGGGGGGGGCGGGATAATCCAAAAGAATACCAAAGCTTCTGGGGAGTAAAGTGTAAAAAGGAAAACAAACAAACAAACAAAAAAAAACAAAAAAAAAACCTCTAAGAGTCATTAAAGGAAATAAAAGTGTATCCTGATACGAATAAGATAAAAAGAAAAAATAATATATGAAAACAGACAATACTAAAAGAGTTATATATGGTCTTACTATAATACTCATTATTGACAAAATAGATGATCTCAGAAATGCTGCCACACTGGGGAGAATATTTAGGACTGATTCAATAATAGCAGGCAAATCTACGAACGACTCTTTCATGAGAAATTGTGTGAAGGTTGTGAAATTTCTTCAAAGTGCAGGAAGGAATTTGTGAAATTGCTACATACGAGTTTTAGATCACACGGAAAGAAGAAATATAGTTTCTAACCATTGCATTCTATAATAATTCAATGACAAAGAGAAACATAAACACGGAAGTTTTAATAGTGCCTTAGAATTAATTCTTGAGGGAAGAGCCTGCCTTATTCTTTGCTAAATCCTCAGTGCATATCAAGGAGGCTGGAATTTTGTACCAAGGCTTGTTTGGTATAGAGATGGTTCCTGATCCAGAGGAGTCCATGGTCAGAAATGAGATAAGACGTGTAAACAAACAACACAGCTCGGTGTGTGGTGCGTAGTTCAGGATGCTGGAGAGGCATAACACGTGCACACACAAAGACGCATTTCCACAAACACAGAGATTATGTTTAGGGCGGTCAGCAGATTCTTCACACAGGAGCAAACGCTTGACTATTTTGTGAAAATGTATATACTACATTGCCCCATGGCTACATTGGGGTAAATCAATTTTCCCAAAGCTATAGCAAATGTAAAAACATTTTTGGAAAAAGCTCACCATGTATGGATGGAAAACAGTGTTCCTAAGTGTTTTATGCAAATGGTATATTTTCAGCTTAAGGGTATATAGAAACTGCTTATGGTACATCAGGTCTGTTTCACTAATACTCTATTTCAATAAAGTTAAATTCATGCATATACATGATAATCTTGATTTCACTAAGTAACTCTGTTGTATATCTTGAAAAACAAATCAACATCATTCTAAATAACTTATTTGCTGGAGGAAAGCCTCTCTAATTTTCACTCCCTCCCATTGAGTTAGTTCATTGTTGGTGGCTGTCATCACCCACCCAACTTTGATCTGTGTTAGCATCTACAGAGATTGTGCCCTTGAAAAACCTTCTCCAATGCTTTCTTATGAAATAAAGAAAACATTTTATCCTTAAAAAAAAAAAAAAGTGCTGCCCCAAGCACCTAGGAAACAATGTTACGTCTATTTTAGTAATGGTTCAAAGACTTACTCCCAGTAGACCATAAGATCTCTATGAGGCACTTGTTTTCCTTCGGTTTCGCTAGAAATGGGAACTAGACAAAATATTTCCAATAGCAACTGTGGGCAGCTGGAATGTTAACCCTGGACATTCAGGGGGGAGGCAGACGTTATTGTTCACAACACTGGATTCTCACTGCAGACACGAAGTTTTCTTGGATTATAGCTTGCTATTTTCTGGGACACATTTGTTAGATGGCACTAGGGACTGAACTGGGCAGCTACTGATGACACGGCTGGAATTTTCCCAGTTTTGTCAATAGCTGGGGAAGTGTGCTCTGCTGCAGAGGGAACCAAATCATCACTGGGTTTTTTAACCAGGCTGACAAGAATGATAGAGCAATTTATAATATGTCCTGGCAGCTTTTCAGAAAGTCCTGGGCTCTGATTACTTAGTTCAGAGTCTTTTGTACAATTAGTTTGCAGGCAATATAATTTTCTCACTTACTGCTTAATAGAATCTTGCAGCTAGCTGGCGGAGAGAGTAACAGGGAGTATGTAAAACTCCAGCCTGGAGTGCCAGTGGATAATTTGTATATTCCTTTCAGTCACTTAATGGACTTTACAGTTTGGCAGTGAAGGGGCTGAATGATGTAAATTAGCACGGCATTTCAAAATAAAAATATATGTCAAATCTTTACTCCTGATTCACATCACTCCCACACAGTAATGATGCATTCAGATTTATGTAGTTCCTAAGAGTTGCCTTCTTTTTCATATATGTAGACATAATTGTAAAGCCAATTTGAAAGCATTTGTATATTTCCCTCAATTGTTTTAATTTTATTAACAGAAGCAAATGGCTTGAGATGACCCATGGGGCACTCTGAGTAGGGTTTATCCAATTGTTTTTCAACATTAAGTGATTTAAAAATAATGCAATTTGCTTTGGCATACAATTACAGAGCATTGAAAACATTCAGGCAATAATCTGTAGTATTTCTGTTTTAAATGCCTTAAAATTATATTAAAAAAAAGAAATAAAAAAAGAAAACATTCTCTTTATATATAGAAGCAAAGGTTTTTCCATTTTTTACAACGATACTACTTTGCTTCCTTTTTTCTTCTTGTTTTCAATGACCAATTGTTTCTAACTACTATTTTGCTTATTTCCACCTGAAAAAGAAAGTAATACTATCTATAGCTAGGGCTAATATTATGCAATAATGATTTGTTATATACCTGTAACTTGAAAAAGTCATAATTGCATCAATGCATACATCAGTTAAAAGAGCCATTTTTTTTTCAAAGACTAGGCCAAAATTAGACTTTAAATAAGTTATATATGAATACTATACCTGATCCCAAAGATTTCATAAAACACTTTTTGATGCTTCCATTAGAATCACCAAGAGAGTCACTTTACAAGCTGAAAAGGAGGGGGAGGGACTACAGTGTAACCTCACTTTCTCTCAAAACATCTACTGCCCTCATCGTCATGACACAATGCCAAATGATTTTTTTCCCATTACTAAATTTTAACTCTACCCTCAAAGGTCAAAGATCTGCCATCACTGAAGCTATTTCAAGAATCTGCCTTGTGCTCTAAAAGAGGATTCCCAAAAATACAACAAGGATTGGCAGTGTCAGACCACTAATGGGACCCTAGACCACAAGCCAAGTGTAGGGTCTGGCATATTGAGGTGGAGGAGACAAGTGTCACAGAAGGTTCCTAGTTACAGCTGGCTCTTATCAAAGCAATTTCATATGTAGGGTTATGTCAACAGTCTCGTGTTCATTGCCTCTATATCATCCCTCTAACCCCTAAAAATTGAGGTGGGGAAAAACAGGTAGGTACAGAAAAGACACTTTGCTGTTGGTTTCTTTAACATTATATAGGATCAAATTCTGATGCTCACAAACATAGCATGCAAGAGTAATTAATAGTATGCTGGCACAAATTGCTATCTTTTCAAGGGGAGGCTCAGAATTAACTCCCCAATGGAAATGGAGGTTGCTTTGCCTTTACGGAAAAAAGATTAGAAGGAAACCCACAAGCAGGTCTCCTTTACCCCTAAGCACTACCTAGAGACTGGAGACCACACCTCCGGTTTCATCCTGTTGGGACTTGTGTTTGGGAGAGTCACTGAGGCTGCAGCTGGTGCCAACAGAGACCACCTCCCTGTATAACGTATCTAACAATAAGATTATATTTCCCCATTGTAGAAACAAAAAAAATGGTTAATATTTTAAAATGCTGTAAAATGGGGGCAAATTATTTGGCCTTGGGTTTTTCCCAGTTGAAACAAAATACATCTTGCCTTGGTTTCCCCCCAAATTTCCTTTATTAACTAAATGCCAGGTACTGTGCCCATTCACCTAAAAGAAAAGATGGGGGGGGGAAATTCTTGTCTGCCTGTCCTGTGTCCATCCTTAGCTACTGCATGGCACATGGTTAAGGGAAACATCTGAGGAGGAATGAGTGAGGGGAGGGGAGGAGAAAAAGGGGAGAAAGAAAATGGCAGATGGGAGCCCAAATTCCAGCTTAGCCATTTTACATTAGCTGTGTGAACTTGAACCAGTTACCTTACTACCCTCACTCTGCTAAAGTACAAGAGAGGAATAATCATATCTGCTTTATAACATTGTGAAGATTACATGAAATGAAGGTGTTAAAATCATATATATATGTGTTTGTCCCCATTCGGGGGTAAAAGGGGAAGAAACAGATGATGTGGGAAGATCGCTTGAACTCAGGAGTTCAATACCAGCCTAAGCGAAAGTGACCCCCCCAATCTCTACAAAAAATAGAAAAGTTCTTCAGGTATAGGGGCACCCACCTGTAGCCCAAGCTACACAGGAGGCTGAGGCAGGAAGATCTGTCTTGAGCCCCAGAGTCTGAGGTTGCAGAGAGCTATGATGATGCCCCTGCACTCCACCTTGAGTGACAGAGAGACTCTGTCTCCAAGGGAGCAGGGGTGGGGGAGGGGCATTTTAAGATCCCTTTCCCATTGATTTTTGTAAATCTTGACTCTAAAACTGTAATCAGGGGCTGGGAATATTGTAAAAATAACTTCCTCTGATTGACACAAGGGTGTGAAAATGGACATGATGTCATTCATTCAGGGAAATGGAAAGAGAATTTTTGTCTTTCCAACAAACCCAGAGAGACCACTTAACTATGTTTTACAGATATTGAGGAGAAAAGGAAGACTTAGTCATTTTGTGAAGTACAACACTGTGGAAGAAGTGAATTTCTAGGACATGAACCATATCTTCTCATGAATCCTGCCTTGGAGCTCATAAAGCACCTGCCATGGGTGTAATCGGATTATAACTGAGAGTAAAACATCTGCAAACTTCTTCACAAATCATAGCCCAGGTTTGTCTCTTTCCACGGTCTCAGGCCAGCTTCTCCCTCTACCTCGAGCCCACCCCTCGCTCCCGGAGAGCAGCACCTCTCTCCTGCTGACCCTCAACATGTGCTACTTTTATCATGTCTTTAGTGAAACTCGCCCAGTGCTCACAGGACTGAGTGAGGGGTCTTTGTGGGTACAACTAGCTCATCCCACACTAACCTTTCAAGTGAATTCTCTCACCACTTAACACATTTTATTACATGTCTATTGAGTTGCGCCCCTCCTGTCCCCACTGTATATTCCATTGTTCTTATTTCATTTTAGAGGGGTCTCGCTGTGTTCCCAGACTGGTCTTGAACTCCTGGGTTCAAGCAATTCTCCCACCTCTGCATCCGGAGTAGCTGGGGTTGCAGGCACCTCACACCTGCCCTGCCTGTACATTCCTTGAGGGCATCTAGCACTTTCCCCCTTCAGAATCCCACGTCTCAGGGCGTCCAGACAAGTTAGTGACCCACAGGAAACACTCATTTGTCAACTTAATTTTTAGCATTTCTATTCTTCATTCCTCCATTTTGGTATTTGGCTCCAAATTGTTCATTACAGAACTAGAATAAAACTGATAGCAATCCACTGATAATATATCATTTATCATAAAGCAACACAGATTTATAAAGCAACACAGATTTATAGGGCATTGGATTTTGAAAAGCTCCTAAATTCCAGTTGCCTCAGCCCCCTGTTTATGTGGCAGATCATGGAAGGGTGAATATATGTTGGCTTGCCTGTGCTCACTAGATCCTCCCAATGATTCCTCATCCCTCTCTTTACAAGAAGATAGGGTAGGTAATTGCAGAAATGAGGCTAAAGCTAAGGTACTCCATCATCTAGTCCCATGGTCCTTAAATGCACCTATGAAAAGTTAGGTATCGGTATTTAAGAACCCTGCAAGGGCCAGGCACACTTGGATGTGCTTTATATACGGGGTGTTCATGAAGTTTGTGTGCATTGTAAAATAGTTTTACTTTGTAAATTGCACACTAACTACTTTATTGCATATGAACTCCTGGTTTACAGATTAAAGATTTAAGGCAGAGAGAGTAAAAGGTAAGATGCCCAGAATCATACAGCTAACAACTGTTAGAGCCAGGATTTGAACCCAGGCAGTCTGGATCCAGAGTCTGTGCTCTCTAAAAACAATGCCACTTAACTCTCATCTTTCACATGTAATTAACTGAATGCTGTTTAGAACAAAAATAAAAAATGAAAATTTTATCTTCCAATAGGGTGCTTTGTGTAGCTGTTTGTTGTTGCTGTTGCTGCTGGGTGGAAAGGAAATTGTGATGCCTGACACAGGAGCCTGAGAGTGACAGGATAAGGGTGGGCCTTGGCAGCGTCACACTCACCGTGCAAGGGCAGCTGTGGGACAGGATAGGGTTGCTCTCAGAGAACGGAATCTCTCAACACCTCAAAAAAGAAATCCCTCAACTTGTCTCTCTACCACTATGGTTTGTGGTCAGTTTAATTCCACAGAAACCAAACAGAGCATGTCACCAAAGCAACAGGTGTCAGGTGGCACACAATGTTTTAACAATCCCAAAATAAGGCTATTGTTCATGGTAGGAAAAAAATTAATCCATCCTCAGGAGGGTGTGTTCTAAGATGCATTCAAAAGGGAATGGTAAATGCACAGTAAAAATACACTCGCTGGTGAAAATAATGGAGAATATAAATATTATCCAAGGTATATAGAAATTTGATGTTCTTAGCTTTGATGTGATAGTATCTTCCTGGAAAAGGCAACTGTTCTCTTGCAGTGTAGAACGCAAATCCTACGTGATGGTTATGGCACTTCATCTTAGTTTGTAAGCTCTTACGGTACATGGACCATGTCACAACAGTCCCCATAAAAGAGCTTGCTTGTCAGCCACAAAAGAAGTATATTATCTGAACTCACCATAAACTCCAAATTGGCTGTGCTCAGTATCCAATATCAATTTTTTCATATTTTTCCCCTACCTACGAATGTTAAACAACTTTGCCTATCTCTCTTTTAGAACATACAACTTAAAAAAAAAAAAAAAAAAAAAAGGTTTGTTGACAATCTCTTGTTAAGAAAAAAATGATAATCAAGTCTAATACATCTATATTATTTGAATAGTAAAAGTTTCAGTGTGTACATTTTGCAGTGACAGTGACAGACTACTATAATAAGTCAGTATGACAAATATGGAGGCATTTGGATCATACACTAATTGTGACAAAAGCAGCTGACTCTTAAAAATAGAAATTTGAATTCTTGAGATTTTGCTTGCACCTTAAGCAGATAAAAGCAAGCATTTACTTTCCCAATGTCCCTCAGTGTTGCTGTTCTGCTGGCGAGAAAGAGACATTGGCATCAGAGTTTTCCTTTAAGATCAAACCCATATAGTCAACAAATATCTGGGCCTTTAAAATTAACAGTGATTGGGGGAACTCATTCTTGAGGTAAGTAGTGGTAAGTATGTGTAAACTGCTGGGGGCACTATAACATACTGATTATGAACTAACATCCTGGAGTCAAGCTTGGCTCAAGTTCTGCTTGGTATTACGATTTTCTATGTGATTCTGGGTCAGTTTTTAAATGTAAAGTTACTTTCATCAAGAACGAACTGAGGACAGGACACGACCATTGATCCACTATGAGGTTGTCATTAAAAGTAAGAAAGATGTGTAAGTAAGATGCTGTGGGGGCACAGCAGCTCACGCTTGTACTCCTAGCACTCTGGGAGGCAGAGCCAGGAGGATCAATTGAGCTCTTAAAGTTCTAGACCAGCCTGAGCAAGAGTGAGACCCTGTCTCCAAAAATAGTAAACCTAGGCAGGCATTGTGGCAGACAATGCCTGCAGTCCCAGAGACTTGGGAAGCTGAGGCAAGAGTATCTCTTGAGTCCAAGGGTTTAAGGTTGCTGTGAGCTATTATGCCAGGACACTCTACCCAGGGCAACAGAGTAAGACTTTGTCTCAAAAAAAAAAAAAAAATTTTTTTTTTTTTTTTTCAGTAAGATCATGTACTAAGATTCTCAGCAGAGGGAGGAGAGGGAACACTGGTCATGAACCATAGGTACACGTGGAAACTACACTCAGGGAAGGGACACAGGAGGAAGAGCTAAGAGGGACTCAAGTAGAGGCTGGTCCTGAGCACAGAAGGAAGGAAGGGCTGGACGGAGGATTCCTTCCGGCCTGTGCTTGTCCACAAAGGCAGGGACCTGAGGCCTGAGGAGAAGGCCCTGTGTGAGAAGCACAAGCAGACCTACTGACCAAAAGACCATGCGCAACGCGGGCCTGGGCATAGAAGGAGGAGGAACATTGGAAGAAGAGTAATTACCCCAGGACTCGGGGAACTCGGGCAGGCCTGCTGGCTGGATTTATTATGGAATAAAACAAGGAAAGGTCAGAGGAGAACAATGACAGCTCCTAACACAGAGTTTGGGTCTGAAGGTTTCCTCTCTGAAATAAAACCTGTCCACCTGAACAGTCTGCACTGATAGCGATTACAGGAAAGTGCCTTGCTGTTCCTCAGAGAGGAAGACTGGGAAAGGGAAATACACAGGAAAGCTTGGCTGGGAGAGTGGGCGATTCCTGTTCAGTGATCGTCTGGAGGAGCTCTGGCAGCGATGCTTCCTCCCAGCCACAGAGTATTTGAGTATTTGCTGCACTCTGACTCCCTCACAGAGGAGCAGGTCTGATTAATGAACTGGTTCTTAAAGGCCCAGATCACATAGATTTTGGTATCTGCAGGTCATTCATTCTGTGTTATGACTCCTTAACTCCAGCTGTTACAGCATGAAAGCAGCCAGTCTGTACAAGAATAGTTGTGGCTGTGGTGTCTCAACAAAACGTTCTGGTTTATTTTTTTTGCAGTTTTAGCCAGGGCCGGGCTTGAACCTGCCACCCCTGGTATATGGGATCGGTGCCCTACTCCTTGAGCCACAGGCGCCGCCCCCAACAAAACGTTCTTCAGCAAAGTGGATTTTGCTCATAGGCCTTGGTTTAGCTATCTCTGTTCTCAACAGTATGGACGCAAGGTTACAATGACAAAAATACTTTGTGGTCTACCCATTTTGTCCTTTCTTGCTCACAACCCTATAAGGTAGCTTCCCACAAGTCAGGTACAAAAATTTAAAAAAGGAAATCTTTATAAACTGCAATATCTAAGACAGTCAAATAGTAAAATGAGCTAGAGGACTTTTGCTTTAAGTATATGCAAAATTTTAAATTCTGTGTTCTTTATATGGAACAGTCTGAAGACTCTGAAAGACAGTGTGTCTGCCCCAGAACCAAGGAGGTATCTTGGGAGGAGTGAAGATACTTTGGAGGCACAAGAAAAAGAAAAGTGCACTCAAGGACAAAATGTTAGGCAGCATTCACTCCTTTGAAGATTCTTGTGCTTATGTCCCTAAAATGGAAACTCTGTAAACAGTATGTACTGAAAAGAAATGGATATCAGAAAAATATCAAAAATGTACATCAAAAGAAATGGATATCAGAATGCAGATTTGGGATCAGATGTACCCTACAATATACACTAAGATTTTACTATCTAAATTCCAATTTAATGAATATTTTCCTTTTACTAAATTTAATTATTCTGTCTGGTATTACTCAGAGATGCCCTAAAAAGAGACACATACATAAAATAATAGCCATGTCTTCAGGTCTACTCAAAGCAAGATAAAACTAGATTTAATTCCAAAGAATATAACTTCTTTTGTTTAAAAAAATAAAAATTAAAAAAGAAAATTTCTCCTTCTAACCAGAATTCGAGAAGACAAAAATAAAAGGTAATTGAATCTAAATGGCCTTGTGACGTGTTCACAACATTTATGAAAGTGGATAATCATTCTCACATGAAAATGGGAGGAGAAATCAGCCTTTTTCTCCCTAAAATCAAGAATTAAAGAATATTATTAGTGGAGTATGGAGATACATCATTAGGATCAGCATAAGGCAATGGTTCTCAACCTTCCTAATGCCGCAACCCTTTAATACAGTTCCTCGTATTGTGGTGACCCCCAACCATAAAATTATTTTCGTTGCTACTTCATAACTGTTATTTTGCTAACATTATGAACCGTAACGTAAATATCTGATATGCTGGAGACCCCCAAAGGGGTTGCGACCCACAGGTTGAGAACCACTTGTCTAAGGCAACCAGCCAAAAAACAGGGAGGAGAAATGGATGTTCGTGAATAAAAATCCAGGGAACTGAGGCAGGAAACTGATAAGGAGGTACTGAAGAACCCTCAAAATCCACACTTAAGGAATTTCTGAAAATGAATTTCAAAACATTAGATATTTTTAAGACTTAGTTTTGACTACCTCTTTTCTAAAAACCTTTAATATTATCTAATCATCATAACATTTGGAATATTCTTAATTTCCCATTATTATTTTAACAACTTAATAGAAAATTTTGCCCATGGGCTAAAATCTCTCAAGAAATAAAATAACCTAAAATTATTTGATAATTTCAAAGCTTTTACAATATATGATACAATTTTAGGTTTTACAATAAAATAACCTAAAATTATTTGATAATTTCAAAGCTTTTACAATATATGATAATTTCAAAGCTTTTACAATATTTGATAATTTCAAAGCTTTTACAATATATAAAGAGGGGGTTAAGAGCACAGGCTCTAGGTTCAAATTTTCTGGGACCCAGTTAGTCTTTGGGCCATTAATTCTCTGTGCCTTCCTTTCCATATGCAAAAAAAGATAATTTAATAACAGCAGTATCTACTTCACTGGGACGATGTAAGAATTAAATAAGATAATTAATACAAAAACAATATGTGGCACATAAAAATTAATATTCATCATTACTATAAGGTAAATGAATATATTCATTATTATTATTATAAATAACAAATTCTTCACCATTACTGGTATAAAGGTATTGCGTTGAAGTCAGCAGGCTAAAAACAACTTGTGGATAAGCCCAAGGATATAAAAACTTAGATCTTCAAATTTAGGGTAGATCTCAAACCCCTCAAAAATGTTTAAACATTATAAGAAAAAAAACAGGAAATAGCAGATGCTAGAAAGAATACAGAGAAATTGGAACTCTCATGCTCTATTAATTGGAATATAAAATGGTGCACCACTATGGAAAACAGAATAGAGGTTTCTCAAAAAATTAAAATATTTGGGAGACCAAGTCAGGAGGATTGCCTGAACCTGGGAATAAGCTACGATGACACTACTGTTGCTCTAACCCAGGAAACAGAGCAAGTAATGATCCATCACTCCCACCTCTTAGGGCAAGAATATATCCAAAATAACTACAAGTAGCATCTTCAAGAAACACCTGTACAACCATGTTCACTGTAATGTTATTTACAATAGCCCAGAGGTAGGAGCAACCTGAATGTCCATCAATGGATGGATGAAGAAAATGTGGTGTATACCAAAGGACAATTAGAGTAGTGGTTTCACTTTCAGATATTTCAGTTACCCAAGGGACAGCACAATAAGAAATTTTGAAAGAAAGAGAAACCTAATTCACATAACTTTTATTACAGCATATTGTAATAATGGTTTCATTTTATTATTGTTGTTATCAATCTCTTACTGTGCCTAATTTATAAATTATACTATATCATGGGCAGGGCATGGTATCTCACGCCTGTAATCCTAGCACTCTGAGAGGTCAAGGTGGGTGGATTGCCTGAGCTCAAGAGTTCGAGGCCAGACTGAGCAAAGCGAGACCCCATGTCTCCTAAACACAAAAAAACTAACTGGCCCTTGTGGTGGGCACCTGTAGTCCCTGCTACTCGGGAGGCTGAGATAAGAAAGTCTCTTTAGCTAAAGAGTTTGAGATTGCTGTGAGTTATCACGCCATGACACTCAACCCCAGGGTGACAAAGACTCTTGTGTCAAAAACAAATCTATATCATGGATATTTATGTACAAGAAAAAAAACAGAGTATAGAGAGAGTGCAATGTTATCCTGGCATGTGGCACCCACTGGGAGTGGTCCTGGAATACATACCCCACAGAAATGGGGCACTACTGTACTGTACCGTACTGTACTGATGAAATCTGTCACACGCAACATGGGTGAACCTTGAGGACATCACACTAAGTGAAAGAAACCAGTCACCAAAAGACAAATACTGCATGATTCTACTTACATGAGGCATCTAGGGGAGCCAACCTCATAGAAACAGGGAGCAGAACAGCGGCAGCTTGAAGGTATGGGGAAACCAAGAGCTATTTTTAATGAGTACAGAGTTTCACTCTCACAAGATGAAAAGTTGCACAACAATAAGCCCATAGTTAACACCAATGTACTATAGACATAAACATGGCTAGGAGGGCAAATTTATGTTATGTGTAAATATCATTTCTTTTAAATGTACTTTTTTCTTTTTTGAGACAGAGTCTCACTGATGTCGCCCTTGGTCAAGTGCTGGGGCATCACAGCTCACAGCAACCTCAAACTCTTGGGCTTAAGCGATTCTCTTGCCTCTGCCTCCCAAGGAGCTGGGACTACAGGCACCTGCCACAATGCCCGGCTGTTTTTTTGTTGCAGTTGTCATTGTTGGTTAGCTGGCGCGGCTCGGGCTAAGTTCAAACCTGCCAGCCTTGGTGCATATGGCCGGCACCCTAACTACTGTGCTACGAGTGCTGAGCCTGGAGCCTGTACTTTTTTTTTTTGAGGCAGAGTCTCCCTCTGTTGTCCAGGCTAGAGTACAGTGGCATTATAGTAACCTCACAACTCACATCCAACTCTTCCTGTCTCAGCCTCCTGAGTAGCTGGGACTGCAGGCGTGTTCTACCATGGTCAGCTATTTTTTTTAATTTGGTAGAGACAAGGTCCCTTCTGTTGCCCAGGCTGGTCTCAAAGTTCTGGGCTTAAAAGATCCCCACGGGTAGGACTCCCAAAGTGCTAAGATTACAAGTAAGCATCATCGTGCCCAGGCATTTTACTTACAAGTTCTTCATACAAACACTAAAACCTTTCACCTATGCCAGGGGTGGTGAACACGCGGCTAGAGCCGCATGCGGCTCCCAGCCAAAATGAATTTCGGCTCTTTGCCTCTTATCATTATTTTGTATACTGTGGCTCTTTGCCAAGTTTGGATTTTGTTATGCTGCTTCTGAGGAGGGACCTCTGAGGAGC
>CAUYPK010133728.1:0-60897 GCA_963574355.1 Loris lydekkerianus | reverse complement strand
AAACATTTATTTACAAGACTTTACTGCCTTTAATGGGGTTTTCACTTAATTAAATGTGCCAGTAAATATTGTGGGTTAAATAGTTCAGTGGAATACAGTTCAGTTCAGTTGCCTACCTCTTCAGCTCAGCCACGACTTGTGGACTGAGCTGAAGCACCACCCCCTCAAGCAGACGGCAGAAGACGACTGGAGACTACGTGCATTTGATTAGGTGCACACGCACGGAATCAAATAACCTGTATGACCCAAGTATAAGCCGAGTTCGGGTTTTTTGGCACAGATTTTGTGCTGAGAAAACTCGGCTTATACTCGAGTACATACAGTACTCAATTTTGATATGAGGACAATTAATGACAATTAAGGTTATGGGGGGGGGAGGAAAAGCAGAAAGAGGGAAGGAGGGAGGGGGAGGGGGCCTTGGTGTGTGCCACACCTTCTGGGGGCAAGACATGATTGCAAGAGGAACTTTACCTAACAATTGCAATCAGTATAACCTGGCTTATTGTACCCTCAATGAATCGCCAACAATAAAAAAAAAAAGAATTCATTGTAGCAATTTCTTCTATTTAACATATATTTGAAAACTTTCATAATAAGTTTTTCAAAAATCAATAGGAAAATAAACCACTCAATTTTTTAAAAATTTAACAAAATATCCGAAAAAACAGTTCAGCACAGAATACATATGGATGGAAGATATTAACATGAAAATGATGTCCGACATCATTAGACATTAAATAAATAGAAACTAAACCACAATAAATACTACTATACATTTATTATACTACTTAAAATTAAAAAGACTTTATCTAATGTTGGGGTGGGTGTGGAGTAACTTAAACTCTCTTATACTTCTAGAAGGAATGTGAAATGGAAAACTGTTTGATACTTAAAAAGTTAAAAATGACTCAGTTATTCCACCCCATTTACCCAAGAGAAATGAAACCATTTGTTCACACACAAATACTATGGCAGCTTTATTTATAATATCCAAAAAAACAAATATAACTCTAATGTTCATCAACAGGTAAATTGATAAATTGTGATATATCCATAGAATGGAATACTAAACAATAAAAAGAAATGAAATATTGATAAACACAACATAAATTATAATATAAAATAATTATGCTAAATGAAAGAAGCCATTTCATGTACCAAAGAAAATAGTACATAGTGTAAGATTCTGTTTACTAAGTTAAAATTCTAGAAAATACAAACAAATGTATAGTGACAGGTAATCAGTGATGATGAAGAAAAAGAATCAAGAAGAGGTAGTTGGGATGGAGGGATTGTAACGAGACACAAGAAAACTTTAAGGGCTTATCCCTGTGTTCGTTATCTTGACTACAATGTATGGTGATGGATTCACAGGTATACACATATGTTAAAGCTTATCAAATTGTAAACAGTACAGCTTGTTATGTATCAATTATATCACAATAAACTTCTTGCATGAGAGGGAGGGACACTGTTAATGTTCTGTTTCTTTACCTCACTAGCTATGTGAGTATGTTCACTTTGAAAATTCATGGAGCTGTAGGAGTATTCATGGAGGTCTTCAGTATGACCTTCACACTGCTCTGTATATGTCAGTTCTTTAAAAGCTTATTAAAAAGAAAATGAGATACTACTATACACTATTCAAAATGTCAATGTTTTTAATTTTAGAGAATACCAAATGTTGATAAATATATGGTATAACTGATACTCTCACACTGCTAATAGTGTAAACTGGTATAATAACTTGGGAAAAGCATTTGACTATATCTACTAGACTACAACATGTACATAAACCAGCAGTTCTACTTCCAGGTGTCTACTAAATATAAATATGTACATATGTCCACCAAAAGACATAAATAAAATGTCTGCTCAGAAGCAACAGTCAAAATCATACAAAACTGGAAACAACTCAAATTTTCATCATCAGTACCCTGGGAAAACAAATTGTTATATATTCATTCAGTTGATATAATAAAAGCAAAGACGAATGAACTATTCCTACATGCAGTTAACACGTGAAGTTTAAAAACTTAATATTGAATGAAGGAAATCAGACACAGAAGAGTACAAATTCCATGATACCATTTAGGTTCAAAAAGCATCAGAAATCCAAAAATAAAAACTATTCTGATAAAAGCATATTGGTTACCATTGAAAAGTAAAAGTATTTATTGACTTCTGGGGCCATCATAATATTCTGTATCTTAATCTAGATAGTAGTTACATGACTGTTCACAAACATTTATCCAAGGGTCCTCAAACTATGGCCTGCAGGCCACATGAGGCAGTGTGATTTGTTTCTTTACTTGAAAATAAGATATGTGCAATGTGCATAGGAATTTGTTCATAGTTTGTTTTTTTTTAAACTATAGTCTGACCCTCCAACGGTCTGAGGGACAGTGAACTGGCCCCCTGTTTAAAAAGTTTGAGGACCCCTGCCAAGATTTGTCCATCTTACTATATATGTTACATTTCAATTTCTAAAAATTTAACTCCCCAAATTTCAGTTCTACACTATAGCAAAGAAGGTAAGAGAAAAAGATAATTCAAATAATGTAACTATCCTTCTGACTGCACCCTATTACCTATGAAGATATATCCTCATACAGGAAATGCAATAATTAGTGCTTACAAGCAAAATCTATATAAAGAACATGTCAATTGTTTTAGGGGTTTCTCTGCTATTGACAAGAAGTAAAAGTAATGTTTAGGCAACCAAACAAGAAGATAAGAGATATATTTGTCTAGATGCTCAGGAAATAAAATTTAAAATTATTTGGAAAAATACAGAAGAGTCAGATGAACTGAGAAAAATCATCCAAAGGGCAAATCCGATGACAAATAACAAGAACAGTCAGCAAACTGGCTCTCTATAAATATGCTCACTTGTCCCAAACAGAGACACACTGGAGCATTTTATTTTCTGACTATGATTACTTTATGAAATTTTGAAATATATATTATTAAATACCTTCTACAGTTTGCATATATTATTATGTAGGATTATATAAACAAAACCAGATATAATACATTTGACAAACATGTAAAGAAATTTTTCCAGGGTAAATCTGACTACTCTGTGAAATGTAATTTCCTATAATAATATAATATGATATAATATAATATAATATATAATTTCCTATACATACACACACATATACATTCTTATATATATTACATAAGTGTGTGTATGTATATATGTGTATTTGATAAAAAAAGTTTAAACATTCACAGTTACAAAAGTTAACAAAAGTACCAAAATAGTGCCACAATTATATTGAAAAGAGTAGGCCGGAAAGGAATGAATTAGTAAGTTTCAATATGTCTAGAATTGATGAAATTAACAATCAGCTGCAAGCACATTATTTAAAGATATGGAAATAATCACCAGGAGAACAAAGTAGGCCTAGACTTCTAATCTTTTCTCTGAGGAAAGAGACTGAAATTAGAGAAGACTTTTCATACAATATAATATACTATTTTACATTTTTAACCATGGGATTATGTTCTATTTACCTAATTAAAACTTTAAATCTTCTTAAAGAGACTATATCAGATAAAAGTTTTCATTTTGCATAAACTTTTCATAGCATATCATAAACTTTAATCGATATTAAAAATACATATATGTTGTGAGCAGAGCCTGTGGCTCAAAGGGGTAGGGTGCCGGCCCCATATGCCAGAGGTGGCAGGTTCAAACCCAACCCCGGCCAAAAACTGCAAAAAAATAAAAAATAAATAAAATACATATATGTTACATATCTACATGTATGAGAATGTATTTATAAAGGGCATAATAATTGTTTCTATTTCATAGGATTACTGAGAGGATTAAACCAGATAACATAAAATACTCAGGAAACGGCCTTGAACAAGGTAAAGATTCAATAAATGTTAGCTATCCTTACCCTCTTTATTATATAAGCATAGAAAAGGGTTCAAGATAATTTAAAACTGATATTATTCATTATATACAGCATTTATTAGATGAGAAGCACTCAACAACTACTGACTGAATTAATAAGCTCTATCTAGCTTTCAAGGAATGGATAATTTATAAAACTATCAAATCAAATAAAGACAGCCATCTAACTATAACAAAATTAGAATAAAACTAAAATTTTATTGACAAAGCACACACAAAAAAAGAAAATTATGGGCAGCGCCTGTGGCTCAAGGAGTAGGGTACCGGCCCTATATACTGGAGGTGGCAGGTTCAAACCCGGCCCCAGCCAAAAACTGCAAAAAAAAAAAAATTATGCCCCCATCTCATTACTTATTTATAATGAGTATAACAATAGCAACAGAGGCTCAGCACCTATAGCTCAAGCGGCTAAGGCGCCAGCCATGTATGTATACCAGAGCTGGAGGGTTCAAACCCACCCCAGGCCAGCCAAACAACAATGGCAACTGCAAGCAAAAAATAGCCAGGCATTGCGGCGGGTGCCTGTAGTCCCAGCTACCTGGGAGGCTGAGGCAAGAGAATCGCTTAAACCCAAGAGTTTAAGGTTGCTGTGAGCTGTGACACCACAGCACTCTACCAAGGGCAACATATTAAGACTCTGTCTCTATGTACACCATGGAATATTATGCAGCCTTAAAGAAAGATGGAGACTTTACCTCTTTCATGTTTACATGGATGGAGCTGGAACATATTTTTCTTAGTAAAGTATCTCAAGAATGGAAGAAAACGTAACCAATGTACTCAGCCCTACTATGAAACTAATTTATGGCTTTCACATGAAAGCTGTAACCCAGTTATAACCTAAGAATATGAGGAAAGGGGAGAGGGAGGGGATAGATGGGGGAGGATGGGCGGAGGGAGGGTGATTGGTGGGATTACACCTGCGGTGCATCTTACAAGGGTCCATATGAAACTTAGTAAATGTAGAATGTAATTGTCTTAACACAATAACTAAGAAAATGCCAGGAAGGCTATGTTAACCAGTGTGATGAAAATGTGTCAAACTGTTTATAAAAACAGTGTATGGTGCCCCATGATCGCATTAATGTACACAGCTAAGATCTAATATTAATAAAAAAGAAAAAAAATTCTTCCTTTTCAGCATTGAATTTATTCCAGTGAGAGATGACTCTTTTGAATCTTCCAGGTATTTGTCATTGGCAATGTTTTGACTAGCACTTGCTGTGTGACAAAGCAGCCCAAAATTCAATGGCTTAAATCAACAATCATTTATTAGTAGAGCTCATATGTCCCTGTGATATCTGGGGCTTGGTTGATCTTGGCTGGGCTCTCAGGTGACTGCAGGTGGACCGGTGGACTCAGCACATCGTGGTCTGTTTGGGGCCTAAACTATGCTCTGGGTATCCCTCCTGTCCCTGCTGACCCACTAGTTAGCTTAGACATAGCCCTCAGCTGGCAATAGTATAACAGAAACCCAAGAGGGCAAACGTAAACACACACAGCCTCTTGTGGCCTAGGCAAACTCTCACTTTATCTTAATGTTTTGTCCAAACCAAGTTTCAAGGGAGAGGGAAGTGCGTCCTGCCTTTATTCAAAGAACTTCAAAGTCACATGCATAGGAGGTCTAAAGAATTGAGGTCAGTACTTGGCATCAGCCAATGTGCCACGGGTATGAATCAATTTTTCTGTTTACTTACACTTACAAAGGGATGTCTATGTAGACTTGGTTTGGCTTATCAATAAAACAAATTGTCTTTTTTTTTTTTTTTTTTTTTTTTTACAAATTGTTCTAGGGTCCTGCCTAAATATTTAATCAAGGAAAACACTCAGTTCCAAACCAGGCAATTAAAGAAAAAAAATTCGCCTCTGGCTCAGACAGTGACTTAAAGAAGGTGTGAGGCAGAGGGCAAGCTGGGAATTTCAAGATGCCCCATTTGTGGACCATCCGCGTCCAGGCTTCTGAGGGCGGAGACAAGTGAGTCTCTTTTTTGCCTTCTCTGATCACAGCATGTAAGTTTGAACAGGCAGGTGTGATGATAAAAGCAATTCCTGCGAGAGGCTTAGTTACACTGATGGACGTCTGAGGGGGCAGGTGTGGCAGAATAAAAGCGAGCCGTGCGGGAAGCTCTTGGCTGGGCCCCTTGCCCTGCCCTGTGGCTGGTGGCTTAGTTTGGGGCAGAGTTTCACCGAGACATTGTTTCTTTCTTTCCCTTGAGTACCCACTGGGCTCGCAGACATTCACTAAGAGCGGCTGAGACGGCAATGTGAATATCCCTGTGTGTTCACAAACATACCACAGTTTACCGGAGCTTTGCATAGACTTCCTCATAGAGTCTCACAGTAACCCTCCAAAGACATATGTATAAAGGAATACTCATTCCCTTTTATTTCAAAGGAAATGAAGCTCAGAAAGGTAATTGTTTAACTGGTGTAGGCGAATACAATAGTTTGGGTCATAATAGTTCAAACTCTTTACAAATCCCTCTTCTGGATAAGAAGCAGCAAAATATTTGTGCTCTTAAAAACTATAGTGGAGGGGAGGCGCCTGTGGCTCAAAGGAGTAGGGTGCCCGCCCCTTATGCAGGAGGTGGCAGGTTCAAACCTAGCCCCGGCCAAAAACTGCAAAATAATAATAATAATAAATAAATAAAAACTATAGTGGAGCAAATGCAACGTCCTTGAGCTATCACCAGCAGTGGACTTTGGGATGTGAAATGGGATGAAACCAGAGGGCAGAAGGGGCTTCCTGAGAGAATCTGGGGGCTCTGACTCTTTATTCTTTTAAGGGGGTAGCTGGGGCTATGTCCAGGGTCTGGAGTGAGCCCAAAGACTGACCGACTTTAAGGCATGGCCATTCTCTTCTCTTCAAAGCACTGGCTCAGATTTGAGGTCAGAGGTCTGATCGTATTTCTTGCTGATCCTTTCAGAGCGCTAATGGGCTTCTTGAAGAGCTTAGCTTGCTAAAAGCCTTCCTGCTTTTGGAAAGAGGAGCTTTTAAATAAGAGAGGTTTGTAATATGGGCCACTCTGGAAGTCTCCATTTATAAGAAATGAGTGTTTGATACTCAAGAGGGTTTTTGTCATTTGGGAGAAAGGTTAAGTCAATTATTTTGTTTCAAGATGAAAAAGATGAAGAGTCAGCTTAATAACAGGCCTCAGGCCTCTGAGGGGCTGTTCTGGGGAAGATGGTGACCACCTGTCCTTTTCTTTCGAAAGCAGAAGAAGAATGGGGCTTTTGTTGAAGAAAGAAGATCTAAAGAGGCAGATGGAAGGGTGGTCGGGTTGTGGCATTGCCTGCTTCTGGTGGGCAGATTATCAGTGCGATCTCCCTGATGGGAGAGCATTAGGGAGGGATGTTGTGGTTAATGACCCCTTACACAATTCTCTTTGGCTTTATGACTGAGATTTGTGATTTGAGATAAAGTTGAAAGAGTAAAGACCAAAGAAAGACATGAGGCCTCCACAGAGGCCCTGACTGCTAAGCAGAAGTGACTCGACTTCCCTGGGCCTCTACTGGATTCCTGCTATCCACGTAGCTCTTCCATCCCAGATGGGCCAAGATAAGTCTGTGAAAGTGCACTTCAACCCCCATGGCCCTGAGCACATGAAAGAAGTTATTTTTCCTGGAATAAGTGCTGATTGTTTTTCAAGTCTAGTATAGGTTAACATTTTTCTTCCTGCTTTGGATAAAGCTGCCAGATTGCCTTGGACCCAACCTTGAAACAACATGCCAATGATTTTCTTTCAGCTCTCCAACCTCTTCTTGCATGCACCTCCTTGAACAAGGTTGGCTTTGCTCTTGCTACCAATTTTCCATAGAATGGTGCCTTTTAGGGATGGAAGGAGGGGAACCCAATGAGCATCTTCTAAACCAACACCCAATCCATATAGGTTTTCCTTTAATAGGCGGTAGTCATCTCACTTCTCCTTCAATGCCTCTGGTATTGGGGAAACTCACTCTCATTTTAAAGCTATTCAAGAGTCCATCTTTCCTTATATGAAGACTAAATCTATTTCCCAGTAGCAGAGCTCGAAAAGTAGGACACACAGAGAGAAAGGTAATGTAAGTAAATGTTGTGTGCCTGGTAAAAACAGGGAGTCATGGAGGATGGTGGCTACCTGTCACAGCGGTGTCCTTCCAAAGTGGGCAGCTGCTATTCACAGATTATTGCCCTGCAGGGATACAGGCCTGGTGTTACCAGATCCAGCCCTTTGCTTGAGCCTAGGGTAGTTGAACTTGTGTGGAGTGTGCCAAACTATCACATTTAAAAGGAGCCTATCCTTTGGGATACTGTTAAATACCAAAATTGGAAACTGAATTTTAATAATGTTCAGAAAAGACGAGTAAGGTGCAGCTCCTCCTCCCGTTCCCCCACCCCGCCATGGAGTGCCTGTCCCCATCCCAAGTGCAGGCCCTGGGGAAGTTGCCCAGGTGATCTCCCAAAGGATGGCATTTCTAATCAGCTTAATTTTTCGGAGACAGTGGAAATCTTTATTTTCATATAAAATTTCAAGGTTTTGAAGTTAGCTGTGTGTTAGACATTTTCTAGAGACTGTGTAGGCTGAGTAAAACATTCTCTGGCAGGTGAATGAGGCCCACAGTCCACCCATCTTCACTCTCCACTGCCCTAGAGCTACTGTCCTTCGTCTTAGCTCTACTCTCAAGGGCCCCACGGAAACATTCTACATCCTTCTGTCTAAGATGGGCCTTTAGAGATGTGAAGGCAATTCTGTATCTTCTGGATATTTTTGATCATCAGGGTAAAAATTATTAGCACATTTTTAATCTAAAACTGTCAGCCTTGTCATCATCTTCTAAGGTCCAGGACCCTTGGACACTAGATTAGAAGAAAATCAGTTATTTCTTATGTCCATATTTGCAAGCTGTAATGCTTACATCTATGAAAGAGGACTCTTGCAGAAGACCAGATTCAGATTTCAAGATTATTTAGTTAGCCATAAATTACCCATTCCAGATATTTTGAGGTAGAGTGGAGGGAGCCTCTAGGCATACAATGCTAATTTATTTAGCAATGGTATTGGCGATATTGCAGCCACATCAGTAGAGAAACTTTTTTTTTTCTTTTAAAAAGAGAATCAGAGAATAAAAGAGCTGAAAGAGAACTTAGTCATCTTCTGGTTATTACAAAGATGACAAATTGGTGTCATGTGGAGAGCCACCCAGATGGAGAGCTAAGGACCCCTGGCAGTGATGTGTTGAGAAGGATTCTAAAGAATCTCGGAGAAAGAAGACCAGGAAAATGGAGGGAAATGGCAGCATGAGTGTCATATACCCTGTTAGCAGAAATTCTGATCAGCCACATATTGTAAGTAAAATGGTTGGAAACTGAACTAATAATCTACAGCAGACTGTCTGTTGGCTGGCCCAAAGAACTCTTCTCTGCCACTGTCTCTCCTGCTGTCTTCATCTAGAAAAGATGTAAGAGATTATAGTCCATCTTCTATTTCAGCTAGAGTTGACAAGTTGGCTAAAAGTCTCCTCTCGAGTTAAAATGGCTCTGGCTCTTTCCCAACTGGCATGATGATGTAAAGCCTGGGGCTGCAGCAGCCACCTTGTGACCACAAGATGGAAAACAAAAAGCAAAGAACTAAAGTTGGCAGAGTAAAAGCATAAGAAATGTGTGAGACTTTATGGTTTTCACAAAGTAGAAATGCAGCCGTTATCCACCTTTAGACATTCTATTACATGGGAAAATAATAAACCTTGTGTTTAGGCCACTGTACTCACACAGATAGGCTAAACACTATAAAAATAAACCCCCCAAGCTCAGTCTCTTAACATGGTAATTTTTAATATCTTGCTCAAGCAAAATCCAATGCCTGTCTTCGTTGCTTCCCTAAGAGGCTTTTCTCCCTTCATTTGGTGCTTCATGGACTCAGGCTCCTCCCAGTTGAATTGCTGCCACCTTTAACCTGTGGCCTTCGAGGTCATCTCTGAAGGGGATGGTAGAGTGAGGAAAGCCCCCTTTACTGTCTAGGTTGGGAAGTGATGCATCATTTCAGTTTATATTCCAATGGCTTTTAAGTAGACACGTGGCTCCACCTTAGCTAAGAAACGAAGTCCCTGCCTCTAGGACAGTCTTAACAACTCTGTTAATGGAAAGGGAGCCCCAATCTTTAGTTGCCAGCTGGCTCCCTCAGCCACAATCACTTAGTAGATTTGCAGCCAAAGGCATTCTTAATAGAAAATCAGAATACAATATTTATTGTACGTGCTCCAGCGACAATTATGGTGTACCAAACTTCAATCAGAGCACTGGACCTGGAATCAAGTGGCCATCATAGTAAATGGAAGCCACTTTTATTACTGTTTTATTCAGGTACACAAACACAAATCATTTATAACTGCTAACAATACTTTGAGAAGCAAGAGACATCTACAGTAGAGTCAATAAAAATAGGGGTGTTGAGTGAATTCAAAGAAAGGGGAATCTCAAGATGAAGAAGATCGTTAGGCAGATGCCCTAAAAAACAGTGGGCAAGTGCCTTGCACTTTTCATGACTCTCTGCTTTCTCAAAACAAATGTTGTTTTTTTTTTTTCCATATACTTATCCATAAATGCTATTATGCACTATTTACTGAATGTGCATAATGGGGCAAGGCCTGGAGTAAGGATTTTGGATACAAAATGAGTAAAATATAATTCTTTTTGTTTTGTTTTGTTTTGTCTCTCCAGTGTTTTATAATTTTTTTCCGATATATTTTATTTATTTATTTATTTATTTTTTATTGTTAAATCATAGCTGTGTACATTAGTGCAATCACCTATACCCATTCTAAGATGCACCATAGATGTGGCCCCACCCATTTAAAATATAATTCTTGTCTCCAAAGCACTAAGAAGAGAGACACATACATCAAGAGTTTCTCTGCTTGCTGAAACCACAGGAGCATCAAGGAAGGAGTAGGTGATGGGGAAGCATCATCAAGGAGGAAACGTGGCAAGCTGGGCCTTGAAGGATGTTTAGCAGTTTGGGGGGAATGGAACGTACGAGAAGGAATTTCACACAAAGGAAATGGCATTAACAAAGACACAGAGATACGCAGGTTCATGGTAAACTCAAGGAAGAGTGAGCAATCTACGCTGAGTGTATATGGGAAAAAGGCAAGAATGGTGGGAGACCAGGTAGGAAAGACATACTGAACCATATGATGAAAGACATGGAATTCCATATCAATTAAGAATGCTGTCAGCTGCAAGTTACAAAACACACGATGAAGGCGTTTAGGTAACGTGAACAAGAAATCTTGAGCGAGGCAAGCTCAAAGTTAGTGTAGAGCTCAATGACAGTCATCACAAGTTTCACATCATTCTGCCTTGTCATGTTCAGCGTGTCAGAAATGACTCCTAGGATGACCAATCATCTTGGTTACCCCAGGACTGAAGGGTTTCCCAGGATAAGGGGCTTTTAGCACTATAAATGGGAGAGTCTTAGTGGGATGAGCGAACTGCCTCAACATAACCCCTCATGGTCACAAGATGGCTGCTACAGCCCCAGGCAGGTCTTCCTTTCACACACTTCTCTTTTATTGGGAAGAAAAGAATCCTTCTCTGAAGCCCCAGCAGACTTGCGCTTATATCTCATTGACCAGAATGAGTCACATGCCCACCCTTCGTCCAAAGAGAAATGCAACTACTATAGTTAGCCTAGAACAAACATAGTGTATCCTCTTGGTTTGCAGTTTCTGGGTTCTGGAAGAGAAAAGGAGTAATGTGGGGCGGGGGCAACTCTCAGTATTGCCACAAATGCCATTGTAAAGATTCTGGACTTTATACTGAAGGCAGTGGGATGTCATCCAACATTTTTAAGCAGAAGACAATAGATTCTCAGTGATATTTTAAACTAAAAGGCAATATGATAACTAGATTACAAGGGACTTGGAAACAAGACTAGAAGAAGAGAGATGTATCAGCAGGTTACTACAACAATCCAGATGTGAGTTGATAATATTTGAACTAGGACTGTGATTATAGAAGTATAAATAAAGTGGTGGGTTACGAAAGAAGTGATGGGACATTTATATCCCATGGTTTGAATGAAAACTGTGTGCCAGGTTGAGCTGTGATTGTTCCCATTTATGAATGAGAAAATAAGTGCGCAGGCATGAGCAGTGGGTGGTACGTCCAAGTTGCTCTCAGCTGCCAAACATGACCTGCCTGAAAAAGCTGAACTTCCATGCTACTGGACTGAGGGTTCTTTAATCTGCTGGCTCTCTGACACGTTCAACACCAGTTGGCTTGCTCTCCCGGGGCCCCCGCATCTGCCTGGCGCCAGGTGGGTGTCAGACTGGGCAGAAAGCCCTCATTCTTTGTAGTTAGACAGCTTTGGGGATGATGACTGCAGCAGGATGTGTTGATTAACCAAATCTACCTTCAACAGAGAAAAGCAATCACAAGGTTGGCGATATCAGTTCCAAGATTTGCGTCCCACTCCCAGGAATAGGCTTGAATTATTTTATGCATGCTTTAGAAGTGAAATGAGTTAATCTCCCAAAGACCTCTGACATTGAGAGATTAACATAGTGGGAAATAGATTGGGGCAATGAACTCTCTCTACTGGTCATGAGAAGGGCGACAGGGCAGGCATTTGGTGAGTGGTGGCTTTGTTGAGTAAGAATAGGAGTTGGGGTAGGATCTGGCATTTGTTTGCGTAATTTGCAGCATCCAGTTACTGTCCTTGGTAGACCTTATCTCATATGACATTCATAGATGTTATACATTCATAAATGTCATCCTAAGATTTTGTCTGACTACCCTAGGACAAGAGGGAGGATGTCTCATTTGCTCACCACTCCTTCTCTGGGGGCAGCATAGCACATGGCAGTATACGCTCAATAAATATTTATACAATTAGTTTTTTATTGAATGAATACTCTGTGCCAATGTCTACATCATCTCTTTGGACCCTTCCAAAACTTTCTTAGCATTGGTTTCATTATCCCTATTTTATAGACGCTAGAACTGAGATTCAGAGCTGGATAGTGAGTTAACTGAGGTCTTACATACAGTTGGGACTCAAAGCCCAGGATGCCCCCAGATTCCAGCTCTTTGGTCTCTAAATGCTACTAAGATTTTTCATTTCATATAATCCTATTTCTCAATGCAAAGAATTTCTATGTTGGTTTAATTCTACTCCTTACTTTATAGATGAAGGGCTATAGGCCCAGAGAGGCAAAGCAGCTTGCTGGGCCAAGATAAATTTTAGTGCTCAAGTTAAATCTGGCCCACAATTTTGTTCAGTTGGACCTGGAAGCTCCTTTGAGATAAGGCAGCCACTGATTCAGAAAGAGCCAGGTTTCCTGCAGGTTGGATCTGACCTATCTCTACAGTGTGTAGCTGGATGTCTGTATAGCAGAAAGGCATGAAAAAATCTCGTCCAATACAAGTTTCAAAATCTACACGGTTGTTTTCTGGTTCTCAGCTTCAACTGGCACAGTTTGCCTTCTGACGGAAGGAAAGGCAAGCCTCAAGCATTTGGAAAGCTACTGCAAGTTTGCTGTACAAAACGTCCAGGTTTGGATGCAGTGGAGATTCTGGTAAAGTAGTTAGGCTAATAAAGGTCTAATGCTTCCTCCAGACGCCCGGCAAGCGCCTCACTGGCTCGTGTGCACAAACCCGCAGGAGAACGCTGTGTCCGTGGCGTGGTCGGCCTCACACACGTGATTCTGGCTGGGCACCGCCCCAAGCCAGGGCCTGTCACACTCACCCGTCTCCATCCTCTCTTACCACTATTCTTCCCAATATGCTCCTCAAGTCTCTTCAACAAAAATTTGCTTTCCATGTCCTTGAACTTCAGCCCGGGAAGTATATAACCTGCACCAGGTTAAACTTGCAGGTCAGACTAAGGCATTTGAGAAACCCCCCAGGTTCAGTCCCCAGGTATTTGTCATTCTCTTCTTCCTGGGCTGAGCCACTTCACGGTGCCAGGCTCTGCGCCATGACCAGCTCTCAGCTCCTGCCCCTGAGTTGGGGAAGGGTCACATCACAAGACCCAACGTGCCCCTGGCTTATTCCTTTGCAACTCTGAATTTTTTTCTCCCCCAGGAGAGGTTCAGCCAGGGAAAAGAAAACGGCCTTGATCCTTGTGCAGTAACGCCCCAGGACCAGAGAGCATCTCTTTCAGGAACTCTACCTTATGAACAAGACATTTTCTCTCCTAGAAACCTCAACAAAAGATCCTCTGGGGTCTTGTTAGCCTGGCTTGAGGTGCATGTCTACTTCTGAGCCAATCCCAGGACTGGGAGATGGCAGAGATGATTGACTCAAATTTGATTTCTTTAAAATCACTTTTTAAAAAAGATATATTTTCCTGGCAACCTAAAAAGCCAAAACTTCCTGGCCAAGCCACTTTCCTTTTCAGATTTCTGCCAGGGCATTGTTGCTCTGTTTAATTGATTTCCTTCCCATTTGCATCATCACCCTTGTCATCACCATCATTATTAGGGAGGTGGATGTTTTAAACAAATCAATCCAGAAGGAGAGAATGACTGAATCTTTAACAATGGAGCGGTAGATTACTTGCTGCTTGTAAATTTCAAAATCTCTCATTTCCATTCCATTTTGGACTTCATCCTGACGGCAGTGGGATGTCGTTGGATGTTTCTGAGTGGAAGGTGACTGGCTATCACTTAGATTCCAATGACTCAGCATGGGTCGAACCTGACAGGAAGCCAAAGCAGTTAAGATGGCCACAAGGGACAGCAGTTCAAGTCCACGCGAGGCAGAAGATTGTTTTGAATGGGTCTGTCCTGCTGGTCACGGCATCTGATTCAGACTTGACAAAAGGGGCCTGAAGGTGCCACCCTTGTGGGCAGTAACCTTGTCCCCATGCCCAGTAGCCACCTCTGAGTCACATCACTGGATACTCACATGGTGTGATAGAGGTTATAGCCATGGGTCACAAGGGTCACAGCCCTTGAAGGGGATACTTTTCTTTCTCACTTTTCATGGGTATTGAGATTAGCATCTGCTTCGGGGACTCAGTACAGCAGATGGCTTCCCCAGTGTGGGTGGGCATCACCCAATCCATTGAAGGCCTGCTGGGCAGAACAGTACAGCAGCACAAGAATGAATTCCCCCTCTCTACTTGAACTGAACACATCTTCTCCTGCCGTTGGACTTCAGAACTCCAGGTTCACTGACCTTTGGACTCTAGGAACTTACACCAGAGGCCCCATGTCCTCAGGCCTTCACCCTCGGACTGGGAGTCACACCACTGGTCAGTCCCAGTTCCTCACATTACAGGCAGCATATCCTGGGGCTTCTCGGCCTCCGTAGTCTTGAGAGAAAATTCCCATAGAGAATCCCTTCTTCTGTATTTTTATAGCTATGCGATACTTAATGGCAGGGATATGTTCTGAGCAATGTGTTATCGAGCTATTTCATCATTGTGAAACCTCCTAGAGAACACTTACACGCTCCTAGGTGGTAGAGCCCACAGCACACCTAGATTGTATGGTGGAGCTATTTATTGCTCCTGGCTACACACTGTACAACACGTGACTGTGCTGAATGCTCTCGGCAGCTGTAACACGGTGCTAAGTATCTGTGTAACTAACCATATACAAACAGAGTGCACAAAAATACAGTATAGAAGCTAAATAATGGTCCACACGTGTGGGGCACTTACCATGAATGGAGCTTGGGGGACTGAGAGCTGCTCTGCGTAAGTCGACGAGTGAGTGGTGGGTGAATGTGAAGGTCTAGGACGTTAGTGTGCACTACTGCAGACTTTATACACACTTCCTGAGGCTACCCTACGTTTCTAAAAAGTGTCTTTCTTTCTTCCTAATAAATTCAACCTTAGCTTACTATACCTTTGTTACTTACTAAACTTTTAAATTTTTTTAAACTTTTTGACTCCTGGATTCACACTAACACACAAACGCCTTGTACCACTACACAAAAGTATTTTCTTTCTTTATGTCTTTATTCTCTAAGCTATATTTTTTTTTAGCTTTAGATTTATTGATATATTTTGGTTCTCAAACATTTTTGTAAAAAGCTAAGATACAAACACACATTAGCCTGGGCCTGCACAACGTTGGGATCATCAACACCATTGTCTTTCCACCTCCACGTCTTGTCCCACTGGAAGGTCTTCAGGGGCCATAATACACCTGAAGAGACCGTCATCTCCTGTGACAGCAATGCCTTCTTCTGGCTGACTCCTGAAGGACCAACAGTGCAGTAGGCTTATTTACACCAGCATTGCCACAAACACAGATGTAATCCGTTGTGCTGGGATGTTGAGATGACTACTGTGTCACCAGGCAATGGAAATTTTTCAGCTCCATAATAATCTCATGGGATCGCCATAGCATGGTCGGCCCATCGCTGACTGTCCTTACACAGCTGTATTATCTTTTCAGGTCTGTTTCTCAGGAGAACTCTGGCTCACGATACATTGGGATTAACAGAATTTTAAGTAAGCCATTATATTTAAATGTTCAATTTTCTGGAGACAAATCTGAGGTCCACGTTAGGTCCTGGACAGGCTACTTTGAAGGCCTCCACTCTACAGAGCAGGGCTTGGTCTCAGCAGTTATGGTTTTGAGTGGTGTTTCCTCCGCTTCCTGACTTAGTGACTTTAGGTCACTTCTACTTTCTGGGCCTCAGTTTTCTCAGCTGCGGAATGAAAGCAAAACTGCTTCCCACTTGAAGAATCTGCTGACATCAAATGTCTAAAACTCCTACGGCTCACCATTTTTATTCCTCTGAGAGGCCCGTGTTCCTCCTACGCCAGTCTCAGCTTTATCACTTGTGAAGTGGAGATAATATGATTTGTCCTACGTGCTGTAAACTAGGTGAGGAATGTGGATGGCTTTTGTGAACTATATAGGCTGATGCATTCCCGAGCACTTGGTTGCAAGCCTGGTGCTCAGAGGGCACCAGTCTAATGTACACCCCCCTAGGTAGCACTGAGGAGTCAGGGGTGTGGAACACTCTCAATCAATCTTATCCAGAAGCCAGACGTTCTGTTTCTTCCTAAGCCAATTTACTCTGCAAAGATTCCCTGTTCAAAGCAAAATCTTAAGAGCCATTGTCTTCTGCAGCTCAGGGACATTCACTATAAGCGACTCCCACACGGCTCTCCTCAGAGATTTTTTGAACTCTAAAGTCAGCTGAGGTTTCTTAATAATGTTGCCTTTCCTTCTCTAAAAAAAAAATAATAATGAAACACAATTTTTAAAAATCCAACTCCAAGCCTCCCTTCCCTCAAGACTTCCTGTCTATAACTGAAGCCATCTTCCTAAAATTAGCAAAGCATTCTTTTTGCCACAAAATAACAGTCTCTTTAACAACAACCAAAAAAAGGCTATTTCCTTTTTGGACAGGGATTTATGTAACAGAATTGGACAGGGGAAAAAGTGAGACTCCATCCAACTTGAGCAATAGCTTCCCCATAGGTCCAAACCCTGCCTGTTACTGGGATTACGCCTCAATCACTTCAGGCAGACAGGGGCTGTTCAGAGGCAAGAACTTAAACAGCAGTTGAAGCCAGATGCCCTAATTCAGTGTTTCTCAAGCTTGAGAGTGCATTGGCATCTTCTGAAAGGTGGGTTATAACGCAGATTGAGCAGCCCCATCCCCAGAGCGTCCTGTCAATATGTCTGGAGCAGCACCAAGAATCTGTATTTCTAGCAAGTTTCCAGGTGAAGTAGATGCTGCTGGTTCAGGGAACACAGTTGGGGACTGCAGCTCTCAGCCCACAGTTTGCAGTCCAGCATGAAGTTTTTAGAGAAGAAGCCATTCTAGCCTGAATCATTGTGACTGGGGGGTTGACATCCCATCTTAGATGGCATGACTGAGTTCGGATGGCACTGTGCGTAATCTGGGTGTTTGCATTTGGTCCTGGTGTGGCCCCCAAATAAGCCCCCTTCTTAGTAAGTGACACCTGCCCCCAAACAGCTATCCAAAGACCCCTGCGAGCCCTTCTCTCTCTCTCTCTTTTCTCTCTCTCTCTCTCTCTTTCTCAATTCTTACAGCCAGTCAATCACCAGTCCTGTCCATACATCCAAAATGTTCCTGGACCCTTCGCACACCCCTCCATTTCCATTGCTCCCATTCTCTCCTTCCCAGACCAAGCCATCATTAATTCCCAACTCAACTAGAAAAAACAATTTTTGATAGGTCTTACCAGTTTCCATCTCACCTATGAAAAACTGTAAAATTGTAGAAGCATCAAACACATCTTCTGGTTTGAGCACCTCTCATTCATCCCTCCTGTGGTCCTCTGAGCTGCACCCAGAGGAGCTGGCCTTAGGGGCCTTGACTATGCCAAGTACTTCCCTGCCTCAGGGCCTGTGCACCTGCTACTTGTTCTGCCTTCTAGGCTCCTCTCTGACCCCCATCCCCATTTTTTTTTTCCAGGTAAGACACTTGTACCTTCTGTTTCTGTGTGTAGATCTTGTCAAACGCAGGTCTTCTAGTAAATCCCTCCTTCTCTCTTCCCTCCTGTAGACCTGCTCATGTGTCACTTTTCCCAACGAGGACTTCTCTGAGCATCTAAAATGCCACCCTAGCTTTATCCTTCTCAGTTCCCTCTCCCTGGCTCACCACTAGCATGCATGGACGTATCACTTTCATATTTGCTTGTTGATCACCTAAATGAAAAGTTGAGTTCCATGAGAGCAGAAATTTTATCTAACTGGTTCACTGATATATTCCCCAGGAGCTGGAATTGTACCTGGCATGTGGGCAAATGATTGGACGAATGGGTGGGTGCGTGTATGTCTGTGACAGTGACTACTAATGGTGTCTCTGGTACAAAGCACCTGGACCGGGTCCTAACTTTGGAAGAGCTTTTTCAGACACCCACTGCCAGCACAGTCCCCCCAATTTTTTTTTTATTGGGTGGAGATTTAAAAGTAACTTTTTAAAAAACTTGGCCAGAATTTATTTAATTTCGTTTTTTATTAAGTCACATATACATACGTAGAATCGTGAGTACATTCATGCCTTTGTGGGATTCAATCTTTTGATTATTTGTACAAATTGGAGTGCTTACATCCTACTAATTAACATAGCCTTCACCTCATTTACTTAACCACAGTGTTAAGACATTTGTGTTCTATACTTGATAGATTTGACTTGTGCCCTTGCAATATGAGTACACCTATCTCTTTTTATTTTTGATTTCAAAATATTGAGAGGGTACAAATGTTTTGGGTGACATGGATTGCTTTTGTAATGCTTGAGTCACAGCCATAAGTGTTTGCCCATCAGCCAAATAGTGTTCATTGATACCCTTTGGGTAGGTCTTTTACCCATCCCCACCTCCCAAGTAGATTGGTCTGATTTTTTTCCCCCGGAGGAGAAATAGAAGAGCAAAGCTTTAGCTTGTCTTCCTCAGGGAAAGACACTGCAGGGAGAAAGGATTGATTCTGAGCTGGGGGTATGAGTCAGGGGTTCTAAAATTTGGTTATGATTTCTCTTCTCAGCTCAGGATTAAAATTGAATAGGGTAGAGCTATCACCTTTTAGCAAAAGGCTGTGAGTGCAGTGATAGCCCTTGAACCTTCTCTCTTATCTCTGGCTACCTGGCTGCCTGTCAAAGTCAAGTAAGGTCCAAGCATTGGCCTTAGCTGTTGAGGGAAACTCAACTGTTAGTTGAATACTCTCAGGCCTTTCTTCCCCCACCCCTGCGCGTCCACCCGCCTCCCCCTCCTCCCCATACCTCTCTTTCTTTGTCTCCCTATATCCCTTTATCTCTGTCTGCCCATCTTCCCTCCTTTTCATTTCCTCATGCAACAAACTCTTGGTGACTACTCCCCGGTGACCACCTCCCCACCAGAAAAGAGCCAAGATGGTCTTCCCGTAATTCAACCTCCCCATGCTCAGGGAACAACAGACTTGTTAAAATGTCATATTTTGTTTAATATTTTATACTTTCTTCCTCTGTCTCCTTCCCGAGAAGATTTTAGTCCTGACTACCTTCAATACACCCCTTCATCACGTATCTCAATAGCAATACATCTGCTGACTCTGTTTGCCTCATCTGCAGTCAATGAAATATGACTGTTTTAAATTTAGTTTCATGTTTGATCCCTGATGGCTTACTGTCATTCATAAATAATGGAAAGGTTAAAAAATTGCAAAGAAAGGAAAAGAGGGAGGGAATGAAGGAGGAAAGAAAGAGAGAGAAGGAAAGAGGGAAGGAGGGAGGGGGAAAGAAAACAAAAGAGAGGAGAGGAGAGGAGAGGAGAGGAGAGGAGAGGAGAGGAGAGGAGAGGAGAGGAGAGGAGAGGAGAGGAGAGGAGAGAGAAGCTAATTTGGAATAAGGAAATGAAAGAGAGCGAATGCTGACACTGGGAAAGTGCCTCACAAAAAGCCCTTTCCATTGTTATGACTGGCTACTAAGTCAACTCCATCCTTTTAGCAGCCAAAACAAAAAGGAAATAAAGACAACTGTGCAATCCACCAAGTATACGACATAAAAACTGGCCAGTTTCTCAGAAGAGCTATTTTTAATTCTGAAACCAGACAGGACCCCAACTCTGTATGTAATAAAAACAAACAAACAAAAAAAAAAAACCCATCCACAGCAGCCTGACAGGGGACACGATGGCAAACGCCATCTACCTGTAACCTCCCTTGGTCTAGCCTGACACCAGCGCAGCGGAGTTCATGTCCATGAAAGCCATTCTGCCGGGCCCTCGTGCGGTGGGACCCTGGTCCCCAGAATCCTGCTAACCTGGCTTAATTAGTGACAGATTTCAGAGCTGGAAGAGCGAATATCTTTCAGATGATTTATGCTACCTTAAAACTGAATTCTGTATTTATTTTTTCATTCAATAAAATATCTTGGGCACCAACTGTTTATCAGACATCGTGCTCAGTCCTATAGGAACTCAGTCATTTCTTGGTATCCAAGGATCTGAGATTCGGTAGAGACTTTTTAACAAAAAGAGAGTGAGGACTGTTGCGGCATTCATTCTCATATGCAGACAACTACCCATCCAAATGTGTACTCTCTCTGCACATATGTATTGGGGTCCTTCGATGTGCCAGGCACTGTACTAGGGTTAGGAAGATGCTTAAGCCAAGTTTCTTGCCCTCAGAGCCACTGGTGATGGAGAGAGACCAGGTCCAGCTTCCTGCCACGTTGAATCTATGTGCGAAGAACAATGAATGCTCAGAGGAGAGCAAAATAGACATGCATGCTATTTTTTAAAGTAATTCCCATAGGAGGAACTTGCTTAGACTGATAACTTTCCTTATGTAGGGCATGGATGGTGCTAAAGGGAGAGATAAAGTGTACAAGAGTTTAGAATGAAAAAGAATGACTTAGAACCCAGGAAGGAAAAGCATAAACCCCGGAGGTGGATGACTATGAACTTGAGGATTCCTGTGCCACTCAGTGAACATGGGGCCTGAGGGTGATCACGTGCCAGTATACGGAGCCAGGAGGATCAAGACCGAGGATGCTTGTGTCGAGTTTAACACAGTGCCTGGTCCAAAGTACCGGCCCAACTCATCCTACCTGTGCCTCTATTCCCCTTCTGTCATGCACACTGTGCATGAGGATGTAGCACTGGAACACCAGATCTGGGCACTAAATCCTCTGGCAGGGCCCATGGGGACAGAATAGATTTGATCATAGAAGAACCTGTGTCCAGGTGGTGAAAGATGGGTAAAGTGGGGATTGTGATGAGTGTGTCACCCGGCCTTTCTGTGTCCTCAGACTGACCGTGCCCGTTGTGGTGCTATGAGCTAAATGCTCACTGTCCAGGCTGGAGTGTTGGCAGCCATTCTGCTCCTGTCAGTGCTTTTGTGCAGCACAAAGCACCTAGAATCTTCAGGCTTATTTTCAACTGCAGCCTCATCGATCTTTAGATCCAAAGTACTGCTCTCCTTGGCGATGAGTCAGTGGAGCATAAATTTTTTTTTTTTTTTAATCTTTGACCCTGACAAATTTTGGAGAATACTATTTTTCTTTACCAATCTTTTTGAGTTATTTTAGACAGTAGATCATATGTCTATACAATAACAATATCTATGATGCATATTTTTAATCTATAATAATAAATAAATAAATAAATAAATAAAAAGAAATAATATATTATTATTATGTATGATACATACAAATGATAATAATAGTACTGTCTGAGTTATCGGGTGCCTATCCTGAGCCAGGAGCCATATAAGCTGTACACATGTTATTTCATTTAATCCTCACTGTATCCAGGTGATGAGGACACTGAGGGTCACACAGCTGGTGTGAAGATGGGGTTAAATTTAGGGAGTCTGAACAGAGTCTGTCTCTAATAATTGGGCCTTGATGTATTTATATGTTATCTACATCTATATCAGTATCTATATTTATCTATCTATATAGAATTAAATGAAGAGTTTTTGAAGCTTGTCATGGCGCCCAACACATGGAGGAACTCCACAGATGTTAGCTGTAATTAGCAGTACTCTATATGGCTATGTCTGTCTATACTTCCCCAGCCATAGGCACTATAGCGGAACAATTAAAGGAGTGAGCTTGGGCCTGAGCTGCCTAAATTCAAATCCTAGGCCTGCCATTAATGACATACATGACCTTGGATGAATCATCCTCATCTGTAAAATAATAATTCTTCCCTGTGTGCATTGTAATGATTGAAAGAGGCATCATGTGCACTCATGGTCCCTTGTAACTGTCACCTCTATGCTAACAATGCAGGATTCACCTTGCTTTCATACATATGTGCTTGTGTGTGTTTCTACACACATTTTCCCCCTCTAAAAATGAAAAGAAAGAGTGGAGAATTGGAAGATTGAATATACCTTTGTTCTATGCTGTGCCAGCATCACCATCATGATCAGTGTGAAGGTTAAGTCAAGCTTTTCAAAACAGATAATCCTTCAGTGAGCAGTGCAACCTAGGGTTGAGCTTATCAGTCTTGATGGGTCTTACAAATGTTCTGAGGCTCTTAAGTTGGAGAAACCAAGGTATGCAAGGCATGTCTGTCTGATGCCTCTACCCACCCCCCCACCCATGGGAAAGAGATGTGTCAGACCAGCCACGCGGGTCACCGGGCACAGATGTCCCCGGCCTTTGAAGCCCTGAGCCTATGGGGGTTGAAAGCCCTGCATCCCACTGGGCAGCAGTGAGGCCCAAAGTTCACGTGGCTGCACATTTGAGAACTTCCTGCCCAGCCGCCCCAGTGTCAAAGGGAGCTGAACCTCTCTTCTCCATCATGAACACAGAGGTGGGAGCACACACTTGCAAGCACCAGTCATCAATGGGGTGATTATGTCAAGCCATCTGAAGACAAAGGAAAATGGAACTTCAAAAGACTCAGGAAGGTCCTGATCCTCTTTCAGAAGTCAGCAAGTTCAATTGTCGATAAAACCCCTGTACTGGGTTTACAGTTTGGCTTTGAAATTTCGGCTCATCGCAAATGAAATCCTTGAATGTACTTAAACTTTTGCTTTGGTAAAACTGTGTCACCCTCTAACTCTTGCTGAAAAATACAATACCTTTTTCATGGAGAATGCTTCCTTTTTAAAAGTCGCTGCTACATGGACATTATAGCATTCATCTTGTTTTCATACATATGTGCATACATATGTTTCTACACATATTTTTCCCCCTCTAAAATGGAAAGAGTGAAGGATTGGAAGATTTAATACACTCTTTTTAAAAAAATTATATAGAGGATTGCATGTTCCTTGGACTTAGAAAAGGAAATACTTTCTAGCTATTTAGCTTGGCAAGTCTAGAAGAAAGGTGCACGGAATCTTCTGAAAGGATTTTTTAAGGAAGGAAAAGATTTTGTGAAATGCGTTTTAATAGAGGCACTTAGGGAAATATAACTCAGTCTAAAATATATTCTTACTTCCTGCCTATTTATTCTTTTTTAAAAAAATTATGTTGTATTTCATTTTTACACATAGCTATATGTAATTTACAATTTTGAAGGTGGGATCAAGAGACTCTTCTGAAGTCAAACAGATTAATACAAACTTCTATGGTAAAATAAAGCACAAATACAGGAAATCATACAAAACAAACACAAAAGTGAATGAGAAGGAGATAAGAAAGAGAAGTTTGTTAGATATCCCAGAACGTGTGTCCCCTCTCTCTCTCCAAAAGTAACCACTATCCTGACTATTACAGTAATCACTTCCTTATGTTTCTTTATGATTTGACTTTTTTACTCAAATGTGCGTTCTTAACACTATGGTGTATTCTTGCTGCCTTTTATAAATTTCCTGTTTGTAATTCCCTTGTGATCTGCCTATTTTCCCTTCATTCTTTGCTCTCATTTATAATTTATCTGTTGAAGACCTTCGTTGGTTTGACTGAGGCTTTCCTACTGTCTGGACTGTGCTGGTGGTGCACTCATGGTGCAGTTCAACATGTTCCTCTGTCCTCTGAATTATCTGCAAATCAGCAGCTGCATCCAGAGACCAGTAAAGCTTTGACCCAGTCATTTGCACAAGACCACAGGAAGTGGCCTGTTCTTTCACTGAGTAACATATGTCTGATTGTCTCTCTGTCTGTAACGTAGGCAGTCACTGAGATTGAAAAATGGTGACATTCTAATTCTACCATGCCTTTTACTTTTTAGCTAGAATAATGGGTAAAGAGATGCTTCCCTCATCTATTCTTTGGTTACCCAGTTGCATAGTTTATACATAAAAGTTGGAACAGATGTTTGATTACTTCCCCTTACTTACCTATTTCCAAGGTAATGAATTACTTTCCTATCATCCTCTTAAAGTGACTAATTTGATTTTTCTTTAAAAAACCTTATGAATTCATGAATTTAAATACATTTAATGAGTTTCAATATATTGCATTTCTTAGTTTTATTGAGAGCAAGGTTCCCTATTTTTGGCCAACAGAAAGCTCTTAAGGTTGGCAGCTAAGCCCTTTTGACATGATCATCGTAGTCTGTGACAGCATCCTTTCTATTGGATAGGATGAAATGGTCTAGGTTCTTCTTACATTTCCTGACCTGAACTTGGAATCAGCCATTTATCAAAACAAACAAAGACAACTATTTGTTTATAGCAGGAAGTAATATTTGAGGATCACAACCTGGGCACTACAGATGCTTCTTGTAATTAGATAGTTATTGTTGCTAGACATTTTTGGAATTAAGAAACACACTTATCTTGATATATATGATGTATATATATCACATATATGATGTAATATATTATACATAATAAATTATATATATATATATATATATATATATAATAAGTTTGTAATAGTGTCTCCAATTCAAATTCAGAGCTTCAGGATTTTTAATTATCTCTTCCACATCATATATGCATCTCCTTTTCCCATACCAAACATTTTGGTTCTCAAGGACACAATAAATGAGAAAATTAAAATAACCCATTGCTGCTCATTTTCTTTAACCTACACTATACTACAATTGTCAGAATGACAGTACTAATACTGCCGCTACCAATCGCAACTACCAATCATGATTGCTAACAATAGTTTTAAGTAGTTGGAGTTTCACGTCTACTTAAGATGTGGAATGCTATATGAAAATATCATTCCCACCCTTACCACAACAACAAAGCCATTTCCTCTACATAATCTTAATTAATTAATTTGAGTCCATCAGAGATCTGAGAACTCAACACAACCAGGTAAAGTGAATTCCAAAGATTGAAAAGCCCCTCTGAGAAGAGGTGGGACACACAAAGTGCTTTACCTTTAGCAGAACATTAGAGGAAGCTCAGCCACCAATACACAAGGTCAACCATAATTTTAACAACTTCTTAAATGTCATTGTGGGTTAGTGCTGAGGGCACAAGACAGTATACTCAATAATTCTTTAACATGGGCCTATGCCTAATGCTCATGAGAATGGTTGGGGACAGGCAGGAAGCCTGTGAGAACTCTCCTTGATGGCAAAGGTGACAGGACCTGTCAACATCTGAAGGTTGGCAAAACTACTGAGAATAGCCTTGCTGTACTCTGGACAAGAAAACTTGCCCAGGTTTGTTTCTAACATGAAACAAAAACCACCTGCTACTGAAAGAAGCAATTTTACTACAATATTTAACATTATCATTTGGTCTGTGTTATTATTTTCAGGCACTCATTACATTCTCTCAACATAGAGTTTCAAAAGATATTTAATTTCAGAAATGTTTTCTGGAATTACAGTTCTGAGACCCTGTTCTGTTCCCTTGTTCTGGTTGTCTTTGTGGGGGAAGTGGAGTCTCCTGTTGTTCCTATATTAGACCTTCTTTATCTATCTTCTATATCTGCCATGTTCTCCTGAATACTTTTCAGCTCTTTGTTTCATTGGGATTTTTTTTTAAAAATGGTTCTTCTTTTATCTTCCGTTTCTCTTAAGGTATCATATGTTTTGTTTATTTTCTGTGTGTTCCTTCTACTTTAGTTCTCATTTCTAAAAGGGGTGCTGTTTTATTTTATATTATTTCTTGAGTTCTATTTCTGAATTTTTCTAATTCAGATTTCTTTTATTTTTACATATCTCATCTCATGTTCTTAATGTCTTTTATTCATTTTAAAATAATAGATTAAAGTTTTGATCTGCTTAACCCCCCTGCTTTTCTGGCAAGTTCTCATTGTCCATCGGGAGGGATGCTGTATACAAGGCATCCATAAATTTCATGTGTAATTTAAATAGTTGTAGATTTTAAATTGCACATGAACTTTACGGACACCCTGTATATGCCTTAGTCTCTTCTTTCTTAAAATAAGGCTTTTGTAGATTTGATCTGCATTACTATTCTGTTGCTCACTTTGATGTGCAATTGATTTTTGCTAATTTTTGGCAGGTGATTTTCATTGCAGAGCTCACTCTTCTATAGTTTTTATGAGTATTAAAAACATGAAGGTTTTCTTTCTAAATTTTCCTGTTATTCCCCCCTTCCATATTTTTATCTAAATCTTCTGTTTCCTTATTACTATTGTCTTGGTCTTGCTAAATTCTATTTCGCTCCAAGCAATTTTTGCTCAGTGTGGGGCCCTGTCCCAAAAGAGAGAAATTGCTGCCAATTTCAAGATTTCATAGAGGCTATACTGCCTTAGGATTTCCAGTCCTTACTGGAGATCCCTTGCATTCACCCATGGCCATAGTCCATGTCAGTGTCATGCTATTCTCGGAACTGTCCCCTGTGCTTCTCAGAGCACCTGTTGGCTATGTGGAGTCCTGCCTTTAGGATCTCTCGGTGTGCTTGTGGATTCCTTTGGTCCTCCAGGGCACAGATACTGAGTCCATGCATGTCTTGTGGTTCTTGGCATCTTCCCCTCACCTGCTATATATTCTTGGGGTTTAAAAGGATAAGTTTGTTGCCCAGTGTTTTGCAAATAGTGCCCACAGGTTTTATTATTTGTTCCTAGTAGATTTGTGGCAATTTCAGAAGCTCCAGTAACTATGCTTCCACTGCATATTCCTCTCAGAGTTCTTTGTCTGTTTATTATTAAATAGCTGCTAAATAATTCCCTGAGAAACTTTGTCTTTATTAGACATATTTGGTTGAATTACAGCTTCCTTTTTAAACAATTAATCCACCGTTCTGGGGAATTCAATCTTTCACTAAACATTTCCTGAGAGCATAGCACTGCGCTAGGCCCCGCGGATGCAAAAGTGAGCAAGACTATATGTGGCTGGTCATGAGATAATGACCTGCCAGAAGGGAGGGCCAAGAAGGAAAGGCTGGTAATCATGGACCAGTAGGCCTGGCTTTTCTGGGTAGTACAGAACTGGCTCTTACCCTACTCTTTGACTTATTTATTTCTTGTGATTTTCTTGGAACATTGTCTGAAAGCCTAGGTGCTTAAGAGAATAGCCCCCTGCCATCACCACCACCCCCTATTATCTTTATTATAATAATGTACCTGGGTAGGTGGATAATCACCGGAAGAGGTGCTTTCAAATTCTTTCATTTCCTCTTCACTATAACCTGTGAGTCAGTACTATTTTAGGTGATGAAATACAGGTTCAGAGAGAGGAAGGCCAACCAACTCAAAAAGTGACAGAGCCAGGAACTGAACTTTGGTGAGTCTGAGCCCAAAGCTCTTCTTTCATCTGTATCCTGCTGTCTCTGCTATTATTTAGTTAGTTTAGGGAAATTTGAAGTAGTTCTCAGCTCAAGAAGGTTTTTATAAGACTTATGATGGCAGACACTAGAGAATGGCTAACCCAACAGCCATCCCACCCCTTTCTCCTTTGCCTCCATTTCAGAGCCTGGAATAGGTTAAACCTCATTTCTCCAATATTCCTTACAGATAGGAATGGCCCTGTGACAAAGCTCTGGCCATGAGATGAATGTCTATTCAGTATTTCTGGCAAGTATCTTGCTTTTCTGATAAAAAAGAAATAGGTGCCATGCGGTGGGCCCTACCTTTTTATACCTGGCTTTTCAATTGGATGTAGACTTAATGCCTGATACTACAGCAGCCTTGTACAGACATGAGGACCAAGAGAATCACAGAGATGCTGGCCCTGAACCAAGGTTTCTATTTAAGGAAATATGAAAGCAACAAGAAATTACCCTTCTATTTGTTTAATCCACTATTAGCTAAGGGTATTAACATCCAAAAGTGTTCCAAAGTGATACACTTACCTTTAATCTAGACTTTTAAAACTATCCTCATTCTAAGCAGTAAGAAGTGGTTAAAAGCACTATCTTAACTATAAAGAGTGATTTAGATACAATCAAGCCTACAGTTCCACTTTGGAAAGACCCACTTTTCCCCACTCATGCAATGTTTAACTTCATACCGAGCTTCACTGGAGGCAGAGTAGCAGCTACCATGTCTGAGCAACTGACAACCATGCGGTTTCTGTTTACCAAAGCATTAGCAGAAACATACACTGAAATATATACCATCATCTAATAGATCCCAGATGTGTTATCATAATTTTTAAAGAGAAGGAAAAGATATTTGGAAGAATAAGTTACCAAGGAGCATTTTCTGTCAATCTGACTGGGCTTGGGGGTAACTCAGCAGAGCAAAAACAAACAAAACTTGGAGTTAAAACGTGCTGGGATTAAGATCCTGTTCATTCATTACTTTCTGTCTATATGAATTTGCCTAATCAAGGCTTTCATATAAATGGAATAATACAATAAAAAAATCCTGTTCATTTCATGTGAATTTGACAAATGACCACTAAGTCTTCTTCAGAGCCAGGTTACCTGTGTTATTTCAATAGCTCTTAATGCCTTTCTGGTTGTTATCCCAGTTTTAAAGGCAATTAATTAAAGGAAAATTCAAAGGTTGCTGGAGCTCCAGGCCACACAGGCCATACCTGGGATTTGATCTGAACCTGTCTTACTCTCAAGTCCACATGACTGCTGCTGTCAGATATTTCAATAGAAATTACAATGGCAATAAACAGAAGGAAAATGAAGTGTTACTCGTAAACAGCAAAAGCTGTTATGTGGAAGGGAGAAAGATTTTTCTGTATGGCTCCAGTAAGTGGGCCAATGACATTTGGTAATAAGTGGACATTACCAAAGACAGATTGTAACTCTGCTGTCGTCATCCAGAAAAATCTCTATTTCCTGCCAACTGTGCATTGAGCAACAAACTAGATGTGTTATTTCATGCTAGATGCAATAGATAAAAATAAGATTCTTCCCTATCCTGGAAGGAAAAGAAAAACAAACTCACTGGGGAAATGGAATACATGCCTATAAGATGATTGTACATCTGCCTTTGTGGTAGTGCTTGGTGTGGGGTCATGCTCTGAATAATCAAAGTTACCCAATGGTCCATTTCTACATAATTGAGTGAGCAGGGAGAGAGGTAAGTTTCCAACCAGAGTTATCTCATCAATCCATCCCTTGAGTTCTGTCACAATAGATTATATAGATTTATGAACCATAAGAACGTGTCTACGGGATAGCCACAACAGTAAGGTGACCTCATGGGCCACTGGGGGCCACACAGGTCAGAGGCAGATAGAAGTGTTATTATTATTTTTTTTTTTACTATTTCTCTTGAGATTCCCGTAGGACTCCTTGGATTTGGAGTGTAAGTGTTGCCTTCCTATAGACTTTATTCCTGAGCCCTATGAAAAGACTTGTTGAGTAGGTAGAATAATAAACATTCTAGGATTGCCATGCATTTTAAGGTAAGAGTACTCTGCTGGGAAACTCTCCTGGTATAGCTCTCTCAGTTGCAACTGCTGACAAACTCTCCATATGCTGGCGTGCAGATACTGCTTAAAATTTAATCTAAGTTGATACCCTCCTCATGCTCCACACCTGGGATAGTTTGATTCCACAGAGAAGAAATTCCAGGAAGCTAGAACCTTACTTATTTTACTCTCCATGAAATATTAAAAACATCCCATGGCTTTATAGAAGTTTAGGGCCTGTTCCTAAAAGAAGTAGATGGAAGGAAGCTATAAATGCCTTTCACCTGGTTGGACTTGGGCCCAAGCCATTCTAAATTTTCAGCAATGTGGGGATGGAGAAGGATGGGGGGAAAATTGGCTCCATAAATCCATTGTGGAGTGGAGACACTTACCCCACTACAAAAGATCAGCCTCTGGGAGGATACTCAGGCATTGTTGATTACTATATAATGATTTTGTCCCATTCTGGAGGCTGTCAGGGTGGATATTGCCCAACAGAAGGTTGAGGAACCGTCAAGGTAAATTCCTATTTACTCAGGAGTTAGAGAGATGGAGCCCAAAGACTCTCAACCTGAAATTTTCTGAAAGACACTCACTGGAAGTTGGTTCATCAAAGTAGAATACAGTCTTCAGGAATGGGGAGAGTCGGGGAACATGGCAAGGCTCCGTAGAGACTGGCTGGGGTTGCTGGTCACTGAGCCACACCATGGCTCAGAATTAGAGGAGGCATTTAGAAGGAGGGCCATCCTATGGCCTAGACTCCCCTTGGGGAGTGGGAGAGCTAAGATTTGAATATCAGGGTTTCCCTCAATCAGAAAAGCCCTTGGTCTACTTGGGAACCAGAATAGTGACAGCGTCTGCAGGGGAGCTAAGCCTTCATGGCCATGCTCCCAAGTGGTGGGGTGGAAAGTATTCTGAGAATATCCCTGTCTTCCCTCTGCATGGACAGGTCTGGGGCTGTGTGAACAAGAGACTGGGAAACACCAGGGCTCCCTCTGCCCAGCTCTGAAGCAGGCACTCACATGCACCACAGGAAGAAGTCCACTGGGTGTTTCCATGTTCCTTGGGGTGGTATGTTCATGTCCTGGGCACAATTGTAATCAGCAAGGGGTGTGTGTGAGTATGTGTGCCTGTGTGACATGGGAGAGAGAGCTCATTTCATCTGAGGACATTTTGTACCACGGAGGAGATGGAGGCTATTGACTTGGCCTCTTACTAGAACAATGGTTCTCAACCTGTGGATCGAGACCCCTTTGGGGGTTGAACGACCCTTTCACAGGGGTCACCTAAATACATCCTGCATATCAGATATTTACATTATGATTCATAACAGTAGCAAAATTATAGTTATGAAGTTGCAATGAAAATAATTGTATGGTTGGGGGTCACCACAACATGAGGAACTGTATTAAAGGATTACAACATTAGGAAAGTTGAGAACCACAGTACCAGAAGAAATGGTTTGCAATCCACCTGCTCCCACATGCCACTTGGAGGATTTGTCTCCATCAGGTTGAAATGGGCCGTTGACACTTCCACACACTTCATGGCCTCTGTTCTGATCAGCTTGCTGCAGGCAACCTTGGCTTCCGCTGCTCCTTCCCTCTGCTCTGCTGCCTCCACCCCAGCCCCCACCTTAGTGCATCTTTCAACCTTCACACTCGCAACCCCCCCAGAAATGTTGACCCTTGCTCCCACGGTCAGTACAAGTCAGGCCCTGCATGGCCGTACTGCTTCCGCTTGCCCAGGTAAGTCTGGTGATCCTGTGCCTCACACTGACCCCACTCCTCCTCCAAGGTCATTTCTGCTAATAATAATAAAGGTAAAGGAGGAGGACTGGCTTTCTCCCTCCCTACTGGCTCTGTCAGAAAGTTTATAATAGATTTTGGATGTTCATTCTCTATCTGCTTCCTAGACCAAAGGAAATGAAGGAATCTTTACCAGCTGGTGTTTTGAGGTCTTAAACAATCCAGGAACAAAGTTAGGCCAAAGTTGGAACAAAATGTCCTCAGATGAAATGAGCTATCTCCCCCATCTCACACAGGCACACACACTCACACACACCCCTTGCTGATTACAGCTGCGCACGGGACATTAACATATCACCCTGAGGAACATGGAAACACCCAGTGGACTTCCTTCCTGCAGTGCACATGTGTGCCTGCTTCAGAGCCGGGCAGAGGAGCCCTGTTGTTTCACAGTCTCCTGTTCACACAGCCCCAGGCCTGTCCATTTGGAGGGGAGACAGGAGTATTCTCAGACCAGGAACTGGCTCTCTGCTGCCTGGTCCCATGGGCAACTATCCCACAAACCCTTCCTACCACCATCCCCAAAAGATATTCAGAAAAATAAAAGAAACTGCTCCTGGTGAAGCTCTGTGGTCCCTCAGATCTCCCCAGTCACTTCTGGAAATTCTGGGCCAGCCCCAAAGTAGAAGCAATTCTAACTACAGCAATCGCTTTGAATTGCAGCATTTCTCTTCCAGCCCGGGAGTTGTACCAAAGGGGTTATTTTTATAGCTTTCAATTCTGCTTTGGGGACCAAGGCTTGAAACTAGTTTAAGGAATTTGGATGAAACAAATTTGCAAGTCTCAGCTGAAATCCTGGAGCAGGTGATCTAACATCTGGAGTACCTAACGGCTCCAACACAGTCAGTGCTTTCTCATCCTTTTAAAAAACGATGTTGTCAGTCTAAAAGAGGAAGAGGAAACCTGCAGAGTTTTGATGATGCTTACAAGTCCATTTCCTGCCTCCGTTCTCAAATAGTTCCATGGAACACTTAGGCTGCTGGTTTTAGAAACTACACTATAAATACGAACAGTAATAATAATACCGCTTGGTGTTTACAGCAGAGCTCCTCCTCAACAGTGCCAGGTGTTTTCCAAATTGTCTGATTTGTACAATCTGTGCTGAGGTCAGTCCAGAAGTCCTCTGAGCTGCAGGTCTTCCCCCCTCCCCCCAGGGGCTGAAATGCCCACATCTAAAGAGGACCACCTGCTCTGCAAGTGCCTTCTCAGCGTCTCCTCCCCTCCCTGCTCCTTTAAACCCTCTGCTCCCCTCACTCCCTCTGCCTCTACCGCCACCCCTAGATCCAAAGAAGGAGATAGGGAGGTGTAATATGAGTTGTGGGGCCAGTGCTGGAGGGAGAATGTGATAGAATGAGTGTTTATGTCTCCCTCCAATTCATATATTGAAATCCTACCCCTAATGTGATGATATTAGAATGTGGGGCCTTTGGAAGGTGATTAGGACATGAGGGTGGGGCCCTCCTGCATGAGATTAGTATCCTTACAAATAAGGCCCCAGAGGTCTCTCTGGCCATCTTTCTACCATCTTTCTACACAGCAAAAAGTTGGCCATCTGTACCCCAAAAGTTTTTGACCCCCCAAAAGTTGGCCATCTGTACCAGATCCTGACCACACGGGCACCCTAGTCTTGGACTTCCAGCCTCTGTAACAGTAAGAAATCAATTTCTGCTGTTTACAGGCAGCCCAGTCAATAGTCTTTCATTACAGCAACCCGAGAAGACAGAGGACAATGTGCCATGGGTGGTGATAAAGGTGGAGCATGCCTTTTCTTTCCCAACCTAAAATCCCAGTAAAAAAAAAAAAAAGTCCCTGCAGTAATCAGGTTCCAGTTGTTTGTCCGAAAAATAAAGGATTTGGACTTGAGGTTCTCTGCTGTTGCCACTGACTCTGATGATGCTCATTCTATGAGCGTCATAGAATTTGACAAACCCAGTCTCAGACTCACCCAGACGGACCCTTCTGGCCTTTGCTTTCTCCCGAAGCGCTTCCCTTCACAGAGCCGGCTGTGATGTGAATGCATCTCACTCCCCCAAAGCACAGATAGTTTTCTATCATGAAAAGTTAACAAAAATGATATTTCTGCTGTAATTCTACCCCGATTTTGACTAAAATGTCCCTGTAGAGATATTTTGTTGTCACAGTGATGAGGGAGTCCCGCCGGCACTGAGGTAGTGGAAAGGGTAGGGGATGCCCCAGTCCCTGCAGGGCGCCGTATTCCCAGGAGCATAACAAACGTTTGTTTACTGAGAAACAGTGTGGCCCTGCAGACTCTTTCTGAGGACTCTCTTCTCTGGGGAGCAACTTGCTGATCTGAGGACCTCCAGGTGGGTCATGGACATACATAAAAGTGCAATTATGTCACAGAAAAATGCCAACCTGGGTGCAATTGCTCTTTCTCTTTCTTCAGTGACAGGGACAGTGATTCCTATGGTGGGTGGTAGAGCCATTCAGATACCCCAGATCTCTTCCTTCTGGACATAGGGTGAGATTACACTTTCCCACTCTTCCGATGCTAGACACGATCAAATAACTTGTTTGGCCAATGAAATACGACTGGAAGTGATGTGTGTCGTTCTCGGGGAAGGCTTAGGAGCCAGTGTGCAATTCACTGTCTTCCTCTCCTGCCCCTGCAGTGATCCTGGATGCTTGTAACAGGATGGTGCCTCTGGTTACTGCATGGTCAGGATGACCAGTGTCTCTCTGCCACACTGCTTGGGATGTTTCTGGAGCCTGTCTCCCTGGCTTGTGGACGCCTGTCTTCTCCCATCGGTACACTGAAGTCTTTCCTCAGTGTGTGTCTATATCCTAATTTCTTCTTACAAGGCCATTGGTCATACTGGATTAGGACCCACCCCACTGACTTTATTTGACCTGAATTACTCCTTTAAAGACCCTGTCATCTTCTACTTCCGTGTACTGGGGGGCAGTACACAGAATAGAAATTTGGGGGTGACACAATCAGCTCACAAGGGCAGGCTTCTAAGATGGCTGTGCAATCCAAAGCACAGAGCAGATGGGGTCGAGATAATCGTGCCAGCCCTTATGATCCTCGCAAGGGTCCCCTTCCTGTGTCACTTATTCCAAATTGACCAGTTTCTTATCCCTCAAGGTCTTTAAGGGTGGAGTGAGTAAAGGGTGAAGAGATGCCAACCATTTCCTCCCATTTGGACTCCTTCTGAAGACACGTGTCCCTATCAGCAGTCCACATCTGACTCACTTCAGCATCCTCCGCACCTACCGTAGGACTTGATTTGTGGAAGGCACCCAGTAAGACACAATGATCTCTTTTGTGACATGTCTTATCACGTTTTCTGCCGTGCCAGGTCACTTTCTCATCCATGTGTCTATTTTCCACCCCAACTGTCAGCTCTGCTAGGATAAAGGATTGCCTAGTATCCCCGGGCTACACCTGCCTTGGGCCTGGTGCACAGCAGCCACCTAATGGAGTGGTGGCAAATTAAACTCTGGGATTACTGGGGGCTACTGAGTGTCCCACACTGCAAACAGGCCTGAAAAATAAGACTATGGTAGCCTGGGAGGAGAATCCGTTAGCTGCAGGTAAGTACCTCCCCAGGTAAAACTATTCCATGGTGGTGACAGCCATCAGTCGCTGGGTTTATCTGCCAAGTCCCCTGACTTTTAGAAGAAAAGAGAGCCTGAGGGAGCCAAGCCTAATGTGCAGGGCTCCGCCTCAGACGCCGAGTGGCTTTTTGAAAGATTAATGGGGCATTTGGCTCTCAGTTTCTTAACAAGGAAGAAGGGGAAAAGCTTTCTGAGGAACAGTAAGGGCTTCTGGCAGGCGTTCCAGAGCAGGGATTGACGGCTACAGGACGGCCCCTGGCTGCTTTCCCCCCAACCCTGGCTTTATTTATTTATTTTTTTCCCCACAGTCTCTCTCGGCATCCTGTCTCTCCCGCTTGCTTCCTCTTCTCATTTCTTCGTTAGTGTTTTGGCCTCCAGGAATGACGTCTGCCTTTCTTCTCATTTGCACCAGCATTCAATCCTCTTTCTGTTCTCATTCTTCAGAGTTGGTGGGATGGGCTCCCAGCGTGGTGGAAAGGCACAGACTCAGACCCCAGAGGCAACCCAATCTTGTAACTCAGCTCTGCAGACTTCTAAAATGTGTGTAGAGAACATGGATTCTGTCTGTCCGCTTCTTGGGGGAGTGGCACCTATAGTCAAAGGATGCCAAAAATGTATACATATTTTAAGAGATCTTGTTGAAAGTAAAAATCAATCATTCCTCCAAAGTGTACAAATTGTAGGTAAAAAGGTCCAATGTCCACTCAGCCCTACTATTAGGGCTAATTTATGGCTTTCATATGAAAGCTATAACCCAGTTATAACCTAAGAATAGGGGGAAGGAGGAGAGGGAGGGGAGGGAGGGGGGAGAATGGGCAGAGGGAGGGTGATTGGTGGGATTGCACCTGTGGTGCATCTTACAAGGGTACATGTGGAACTTAGTAAATGTAGAATATAAATGTCTTAAAGCAACAACTAAGAAAATGCCAGGAAGGCTGTGTTAACCAGTGTGATGAAAATGTGTCAAACTGTTTATAAAACCAGTGTATGGTGCCCCATGATCGCATTAATGTACACAGCTACGATTTAATAATAATAATTATAAAAAAAAAAAAAAAAGGTAAAACAGATGCATGTAGCCTGTCTGGGAACATTTGCCCAGTTAACAGTACCTTCAATTCAACTTTAAAAAGTAATACATTGATAATCTCTCTTACAATGTGTATACATTTGGGGTTACCCTCTATTTCATTGTAGAACTATCTTTTCTTACTAAAGGAGATTAGGGAGGAGATGTCAGTCACATGGCTGCTATGCTTGCTGAGCCACAGCAGTGGGCAAGTGATCAGAGCTTGCAATTCCGCCCCTTGCACTCATTGGTCCAAGGTACCCGGGAAGGGCCAATCACGATTGTTCTGGGAACCCACATGGGCTGCAAGCCGGAAGCCTATAAGCTTGTGTTTTCGGGCTTGCCCCATGTGGGAGAGGCTTCCAAAGGGAAAACAGCCTCAAGCAAAGCATTGTCTTAGGAAGGGCATGGATGGGGCACCTGGATCAGGGAAAGAAGCCTCCTCAACCCCCACACCCTGTAGTTTTCCATCATACTTGCCATGATGTTTTGTTTTGCTTTTTAACTACTACACATGTAAACCAACAGAGCCCTTATGGTCACACTGTGTGGGTTTAGGCACCTCATTTAACTTTTTAGGACCTCAGTTTTCTTGCCTAAAAATAGGGTCCCTGATTCTCATATTATTATGAAGTGTGTCCAGAGTAAAAGGCCCCCCCCCCCCCCACAAATGACATGCCTTCTCGTATCATTTCCACACTGGACTTCACTAGATGAGAGCCGAGGGATGGTGTCTTTTCACCTTCACTCACCCTGGGACGTGGGAGGAGCTTGGTAATTGTCACCCCATTTCCACTTTCCCTAACCTCTGTAGGAATCTAATTACAGCCCCCTGTTTGTAGTTCTTGACTTCTTTTCTTCTTTTCCCTTTCTTTCCTAGGCCAAGTTTCCAGCTAATTTCCTCAAATCTTCCTGCAGGTAAGTTTTTTTGCCTGGGCATTTGGTGCATGTGCAAAAATTATGATTGTCCGTAACTATATGCCCAAGTAGGGCTATAAAGAAAGTCTGTCCTGCTGTCTTTGCTAGGGGAGGGGCAAGCAGCCAAAGTGCTCACAGTGGCCTGTTGCTATAAGTATTGCAAAGCTTCAAAGCCCAGAAATAATTGCTCATGCAAGAATTAGGTCCAACTTAGGAAATTTTAACTTAATGTGGTAATTCATGAATTTAGTCACATGCAGACAGTATTTCGTCGCCCTCCATCCCATGCCTGGCTGGTGCAGTCTCCCTCATAAGGCACATTTTTGATATTTCAGGTATCCTGGAGCATTCCCACACAAATGGTGACCCAACATGAGCATGTCACCATGCAATTTCCTTTGTCCTCATTATCCCAAAATAGGTTCTTTCTTTTTGCTTCCCAGTTGGGAAAAATGGCACCCACATTCTCTCAAACTGGATGATCATATGAAATTTCTGTCTCTTTGTCCCCAAGTCATGAATATTCCATCTCAAACCCATCTCCCCCTTTACTACTATCATCCTAATTTAGGATCAGCTTATCTTGAAAGGTAAGTGGGTTTCTATCTGAAACAGCTTTGCAATACTCATAGCAAGGTTTCAGGAGCCTTTTATTTACTTTCAGAGACAAGCTTACTTGTTCTTGGTAATGTTGCTAGCAATAGGCTGTTCTGATTTCAAAGTTCATGTTTCCCACTTGCTATGGAGTCAGTTGTGCTCCTCCTTCCACCCCAAATTCATAATTCTAGAGTTGTAGCCCTAACCCCCAAAGTGCTGGTATTTGGAGATTGGACCTTTGGGAGGTAATCAGGTTTAGATGTGGGCATGAGGATGGGACCCTCATAATGTGATTAGTGCCCTTATAAGAAGAGACACCAGAGAGCTTAACTGCCTGTGCTCTCCTTCCTCTCCCTGCTCTCCTCTCCTGGCCCTCCCTTGCCCCTCCCCTGCTCTCCTCCCCTCTTTCTCTCTCAGTCTCTCCCTCTCACTCTCCATGTAAGCACAAAGGGACATGTGAGCACACAGCATGATGACAGTCATCTGCAAAGCAAGAAAACAGCCCTTACCAGAACCTAGCCATGCTGTCACCCTGATCATGGGCTTCCAGCCTCCAGAACTCTGAGAAAGTGGCCTCTGTTGCAAGCCACTCACACTGGTATTTTGCAGGCAGCCCAGGCTCACTAAGACACCACTCAAAATGTGCTACAATTAAAATGCAGATAAAGGGATGAGAACAGTTATTATAGATGCCAACTGTTCAGACAACACCTTTGGCTGAAGCTCTTAGGCTCTGAAAAGGACTGCTTTCCTAAGAAAAATCCATGCCCTCTCTATGTTTTTGAATTGTCAGTTTCATTACTTATATAACAATCACACCTCATATTGTCTTATTTTCAAAAATAACTGTTAGTAAGATAGTCATCTGCTTGTCAATTCGGTGGTTCACCACTTCTTTCCTAAACCCATTTATATTAGAAAGGCGTAGTAATTATCGAAGCCCCTGAGTTTTGGATGTTCTCAAGTCTTTCAGCCTTTAGGGTAGCCTCCTGTCTGCCTGTCTTTAATGTAAAATAACAGGGCTCATGCCTTTGAAGACAGCAAAATCTGGGCAAGCTGTCAGCTTTCAGGAGAAACAAAAAGCAGCTTAAGGAAGAATTTTGAAAGCCTTTATACATGTTAATTATAGTCATAGAGAGTCAAAAAACAGGGAAGGGGAAGCAAAGGGGAAGGTAAGGGGAAACCCACTTACCTTTCAAGATAAGTTGATCCTAAATTAGGATGGTAGTACTAAAGGGAGAGATGGGTTTGAGATGGAATGAGAGGAATATTACAGATGGGAATCTATCAGTCAGGGTGATGTTAGGGTTTGCTGCAGTAACAAACTCGCAGCTCTAAGCAACTTTCACAAAAAGATTTATTATATTTTGGTCACACGTACTCCATTGCAAGTCCTGTGGCTCTCCATGGAAACCTTCTTCAAGTAGTGATTCAGGGAGCCAATATCCTTTTAGCTCTTGATTCTGATAATCTCAGCATGCGGCTTCTGAGGTCATACAGTTCGGGATAGAGAGAGCCAAAGAGTCATAAAGGAACTTTTCACCAGCTCAGCCTGGAAGTGATGTGTTACATTTGTTTATACCCCACTGACTAGAAATAGTCCCTTGGCTTTGCCCAATTTGCAAAGCAGCTGAAGTGGGGAAGAGCTCATGCATATGCAGTGAGCAATCAGTGTCTGCCCTGAGGGCAGGGCTCAGGTCAATTAACTTACTTTTAATTCAATTACTAGGCAATCCCTTAGAACGTATGAAACTGGCATCTCTGTATTTCTATACTTTCTACTCTAGAAACTATGGCAGAAGGAGAGAGGCAAGAGAGGTAGAAAACGAAGAATAGTGATTTACTCTTCAATTTGCCTTTCATTCCTCAGCGAACAATTTGTAATTTACATTTGATCTCATTTTAGAGAGTTTAATACATTTTAAAAGAGCATTACAGAATAGTCTAGCAATGTGCATTCTGATTCTAATTATCTCATTAATTAATCTGTGACCTTGAATGTCTAACTTTGGTTCTCTGATACTTAGTGCTTTCATCGGAGCATTGGGAATGCTCACTCATGTCTTTCACCGGATTATGGTAAAACTCGAATTCAATGTCTGAAATGCTTACCAAAGTATTCCACTCAAGGTAGGAGCTAAGGAGTTGTTTGAATGAATACCCATAAGCAAATGAACTGCTTTCTATTTATTTTAACAGAAACTGTTAAGACCATAATAGTAACACTAAATGGTGCAAGGGGCATAGGTTTACTTTAGTCAATCAGAATGTCATGGTTGATAAATTCATTCCTGTGTAGAAATGTTCTAAAATGAAAATAACTTCCATTCTACTCCACTGAGCTATTGTAAAACCTAAATTAATTACCCATAAACCAGCAATATACATGCTAAAGTGTCACATAAATGTAAAATGTTGGTATTACTAATATTGTGACCGATATATTATATGGTCAAATAGAGCCCTGTGCTTACAGAGTCCCACACTTGGTTTCATGATCTGCTATCACCTTCCTGGGATTCTTAATACATTTCCAACAAGAGATCCACCTTTTCATTTTTTACTGGGCCCCACAAATTACATAGCTGGTCCTGGCTGTGACTCAAAATATTGCTTCTTTTTATAAAAGAAGGGGAGTTTTAGATGGTTTTTCTGGTCCCTATCAGTCCTAAAATTATATGATTCTTAAAAATATTCCAAATGTTGTACCATTTTTATTTATTTATTCATTTTTAAAGCACTTTCACTTCTCTACCATTCTTCTATTTCTAATCAAACACTTTTTAAAGTATCTGTTATTTCTCACAAGCTCTCAATCTTTCAGTTTCCACTCTGGGGAAGCTCTGGGAAAAGATTTTACTTTCCCTGCTAGATTCAGTCTACTTAGCTAAAATCCTCAGAGACAGTTTCAACTTTGTATTTTTATGAGGCATCTGTCAAAGTATGCTGGGCTGTACCTTTAACGGTCTGGATTCTACACTGAATACTTGCCTTGGTAGTGAGTAATGTGTTTTATGTTTTGGGGAAAGGACATATTTTTAAAACGTCTATATTGTAAAGAGAACTTTGGAGTTACTTCAGTTATAACCCTCTGCTTCTGGACCAGAGAAGTTAAAATGTAGCAGAACATGTATATTCAAAGTCTAATGTATAGTCAAAATTTGATTTATATTCAAAATCAACTAATCTATGAATCTACTGGCATCAGTAGATCTATACTTGTTTCATCATTTGACTAGATGTGTGAGCCTGACAGAATTGCTTAAATCTATTTTCTCCTCTGTAAAATGGTGTGGCAGGTGTAGGTATATCTACTTCATAGCATTCTGCGGGGGGAAGATGTGAAAATAATGTTCTTCAAATTCCTTGTAAGGGGTGGTGTCTCCATAAAAAGAACTAATACACTATAAAGTTTTTTCACTCTAAGCAATTTCATCCCATGAATGAATTGATCAACCATAATAACCTAAAGAAGTGACCCTGTGCCTGCATTTTTTCTCATAATGATTAGCTTCAAAGACTCCAGTAGGGTCCGAGAAAACAGGTTAACTTGTTGATGGAGATTCATTTGAGGAATGGTGTTTGCACTTGGCATCTGAGCTGGCACTTTGGCTAAGCACACATCAAGAATTCTGGTATTAGGTCACAATCTAATCTACCCTAAAAAACAAAACCGTATACTCTGTATATACTATTTGCTCTATGCCATCGATTTTCAACCAACATGTCATGGCACCCTGGTGTACCGTGAGAAAGATCATTGATTAAGTTATTTTGGAAGAAATTCAAAACACGGTGAGTACATTCTTATATCTACTTTTTTTGGAACAACATAATTTAAGTGTGCTGTGAAAGTCTAACTGTACGTTCAAGTGTGCTGTGAGATACAAAAGGTTGAAAAACATTGCTTGCTACATAAGCATTATACATTCATTAATAAATATTCCGTTGGCAAATATTTATGGGTATTCACTATGTGCCAGATTCATAACTCGAAGATTTTTAAAGGAGAAATAGGAGCTATTATGGAGATTGTAACAGAAAGTCTAACCAAATGTTTCATTTTATTATTATCTTTTTGATATAGCAAAGAGTGTGGGGAAATGATTGTAAAATTCTAAAAGTAGAAACGCTCAGGTCATAGTGGAATGCTAGAGGGGCTATTTCAGTTGAGGAAAGGTAACCTTTGAGCCAGGGGTGGAATGGATAGGGGAGAGAAGAAGAAAATTAAAGGATCTGCATAATAGCATATAAAGTAAAAATACTCCTATGAACCTCAAAAAGGGAGTAAAAGGACCTCAAATAGAAACCTGAGGGAGATTAACAGCAAGAAGGGATGGGGGAAAAGAAAGACAGTGGTGTGAAGATACAGGAAGGCCGGGCCCCAAGAAGCAGGGCTGGCCAGGGAGAAGCCGCCCATGGCAGGAAGGGCCACTGCTTCCAGCTGTGTTAGCTGTACACTGCACAACTCCAGGGAGAAACATGGGCCTCCTGAGTCATAGAATTATTAGAACAGTTTCTCAGCAGATGGTAATAAACATCTCTAGGGAGGCACTTTTTTCTAACTTACACAAAGTTGTCTTTTGGACTAGCAGGACCAGGTTGGGGAATTTTAAGACTAGCTGCTCACCAGGAGCCGATTGCTCCTGGATACCACACCCAAATCTTCCCTTAAACTACATTGGACATATGTAGGGGTGGGAGTTTGGAAAGCTCAGGGGAAAGATCAGCTTGGTAGACATAGGATGGTAAAGAAAGAAAAGCTCTATGAGGAGACATCAGGAAAAGACCAAGAAATCACTATAAACCTGGAGTCCCCAGGAAGCTCCTAAGTGTGTACAGTTGTGACTTTCAACTAGCTGGACGTGGCAGCCTGGTATGCCATGATAGGATCTTAGATGTGCAGCGAAAATTTTAAAGCTCATTCACTGAATTATTTTTGAAAGAAGTTTAAAGCGGTAAGTGTAGTCCTTTTTTCTACTCTTTTTTTTTTTTTTTTTTTTTTTTTTAATCAACAGAATTTAAGTGTGCCTTGGAAGTTTAACTTCCAAGGTTCAAGTGTGCCATGAGATAAAACAGGTTGGAAAACACTGGCCTAGAGCATCCCTGTGGATGGGAGGGGTGGGGGAAGTACAGTGAAGTTCCCACTATTTGTGAAATGGGTTCGAGCAGTTTTTATTTAAGTAGCATAAGACATTGTGCAGAACGTGGGATCTCTAACAAACAAATACCAGTATTGTAAGTTACTCACCGAATTAGGTGTGTTTTTCAAATAAAACTGTCTCCCACCCCACAGATACTCAAGCTATTCTTGAGTATCCTTTTAGCCTTTCATCCTAAAAAGCATACAAAAGGAGGCTGCTGGGGTTTTTTTTCTTTTTCTTTCTTTCTTTCTTTTTTTTTTTTTTTTTTTTTGCAGTTTTTAGCTGGGGCTGGGTTTGAACCCACAACCTCCGGCATATGTGGCCAGTGCCCTACTCTGTTGAGCCACACAAATTCTTAGGGGCTGGGTTACCATGGAGAGGACCTTGCAGGAGTGTCCTTGGGAGTTCTCTGAGAAGAAGTTCTCTTTTTGTTTGTTAGTTAGTTAGTTTGTTTGTTTGTTTGTTTTTGAGAGCGTCTCAAGCTGTCACCCTGGGTAAAGTGCCATGATGTCACAGCTCACAGCAACCTCAAACTCTTGGGCTTAAGTGATTCTTTTGCCTCAGCCTCACAAGTAGCTGGGACTACAGGTGCCCGCCACAACTCCTGACTATTTTTGTTGTTGTTGTTGTTGCAGTTGTCATTGTTGTTTTAGCTGGCCCAAGCCGGGTTCGAACCCTCCAGCTGGCACCCTACCCACTGACCTATGGTCACTGCTCGCCTCTTTTTTATTTTTTTAGACTTTACTTTTCCCAGCTATCTTCCCTCCCTCCTACCCAAACTCATTATATGACTTTAGGGAAAATCCTATGCCCTCCATGACCTTCAGTTTAAAAAACCTGCCTCTCCTCTCCAGTCAGTGGTCATCAAAACAATAACAAGAGCTTTCTTAAATGCAAACATTCTTGGAAAATGTAAAGGAGGTGCAGAAATGGAGGAAGTTATTTATGCAAAGGTGCATCTTTTGTATTCTGCACCACACAGGACCACATTCGAAACAGCCAGGGCCCTGGCCTACAGAGCCCATCCTTTGCTGAGGAGGGAGGATGCTGGCCTGATCAAAGTGGTTGCAGCTGCTTGGAAGCAGCGCTGACTGGAGCCCAGGAAGTGTCCCAATGTTCCCTGGCAAAGGTTCTCATTTTACTTGAAAGTGAAGCTTTCTCCACCCCCAGAATTTGTAATCTAGCCTCTAAACCACATGTAGTCATGCCGAACATTTTTTTCTGAGATTGTCAAATTTTTGTATCTAATTATCAGTTGGAGGCCTTGTAACAAAAATTTGCATTGCTATGGTGGATTTTTTTTTCTTTTTTATTAGATCATAACTGTGTACATTACTGCATTTATGGGGTACATTGTGCTGATTTTATATATAATTTGGAATGCTTACATCAAACTGGTTAACGTAGCCTTCACCTCACTTATTTAATTGTTGCGTTAAGACATTTATACTCTACTCTTAATAGATTTGACATGTACCCTTGCAATATGCACAGTAGTGAGGTCCCACCGATTACCCTGACTTTATTAAAAGGCTTCTGGTGCACATATCAGCCAGGGCTGATGCTAATACATGCAGAGAGGTTTGCCCTTCTCCAAGGAAAGGCCCACTGGCTTTATAAGTCAGTACTCTTAACTGGAACCACAGAGACTTAACCGTAAGTAAGCATTATCACTTCTGCTCTTAAGAAACAATGAACTATTTCCTGGCTTTTCAATTAAGAAGGCATTTAAGGGCATTAAAGGAAAAAAAATGTAATATATAATGAGTATACTGAAGAAGAAGCATGATTAATGGCAGTTTGGAAGGATCTGCTAAGCTGGCGCCTTCTAGCTCAGGGATCTGCCTTTACTGCTCAGGAAAATCCAGCTTCCAGGAATGCTATAATCAGTGCTCAGAGAAACCCAGAAAACATACAAAATTCACTTCAATTTCTAGGATTTGGCTCAAGACTTAAGTCTTCATTGAATGGATGGGGTTGTCAAAAGGCTGCTAATGGCCCTCACAGTTTTCTCCTTTGCATTGGAAAATGCTGTGAGGGTGCAGTGGGACCCAGTTATCTTCCTCCCATGGACCGTTTGCTGGGGATGGGGGGGAAAGGAGAGGGAGAGAAAACAGCTTGTATCCAAGCATCTTCTCATGACTTCTGAGTCCAATCATTTAAACTCTGGGATGTAACTAGAAGACCAGCCTGGAACATGTCCCCCAAATCACTCTCATCTCTCCTTCCATCCCTGGCCACAGAGAAACAGCTTTCCCCTGTCTGAATCCCACCTATTCACAAGCTCTTGAGAAGCTGTCCCCTCCTTGGCTTTTCTAAAATGTCCCTTCAGCTCCGTTATACAGCATCTTAATCACCCCAGCCTCTTGCCTCTGTAGAGCTGCTCAAATCCCCTCCGTGCAAGGATGGAGGGCCCCTTCTCTTTTCTTTCCATCATGCCTGAATTTCAAAACTGTGCCCCCTACACACTTCCTACCTCCTTTCCTTACATATTCTGTGCCGCCTACTGCAACCTGGCTTCCTCCCCCACCATTCCCCTTAAACTTCTACAAATGACCATGTACTTTTCATTGGCCACATCCTGAAAGTCTTTTTCCCCATTATTATTGGGATTCACCTTTCTGCTGCCACTATTTCACACATTCTTTCTTCTCACCAGTTATAGATAGTGGTTTCCCCTTCTGCTGTTCCCACTGTCAGTCCCTTTCAATGTAAGATTGTCGCAGTCCCCCCCATCATCCTCATTTTTCTATGGTACAAGTTTCTTCTTCTGTAAAAGGAGGATGATCGTGTTGCTGGTGGAAATATGAATTAGTTCAGCCACTTTGGGAAACAGTCTGTCAGTTCCTCAAGAAATTAAACACAGAGTTACCACTTGACATGGCATTTCTACTCTTGGGAATGCAACCAAGAGAAATTTTTAAAACTTACATTCACAATAAAATTATATGCAGTTGTTCATAGCAACAGAATTGATATTAGCTCAAAGGTGGAAACACAAATGTCCATTGACTGGTGAATGGATAAATAAAATGTGATATACACGTGGCTCAGGATCCATAGCACAGTGGTTAGGGCGCTGACCACATACACCGAGGCTGGTGGGTTCGAACCCTGCCCAGGCCAGCTAAACAACAATGACAACTGCAACAAAGAATAGCCAGGGGTTGTGGTGGACACCTGTAGTCCCAGGTACATGGGAGACTAAGGCAAAAGAATCACTTAAGCCCAAGAGTCTGAGGTTGCTGTGAGCTGTAACACCATGGCACAGTACAGAGGGTGACATAGTGAGACTCTGTCTCCCCCCCCCCAAAAAAAAAGAAAAGAAAAGAAAAGAAAAAAATGTGATATACACATATAATGGAATCTTACTGGTCAAAGAAATGAAGTGGATGTATTGTACAGCATGAATGAATCTTCAAAACAGGCTACAGCATGAATGAAACAGTCGTGTGATTCCCTGTACATGAAATGTCTAGAATTAGAACATCATCCCTTAAGAAGTGAATTATGGTCGTCTAGTAATAGGGGCCCTAGGAGGATGAAGGGTGATAGCTGCCTTAGTCTGATTGTGCTACTGTGATACAAAATACCACAGACTGGATAATTTGTACAGAACAGAAATTTACTTCTTAACAGTTCTGGAGGCTGGGGATGGACAATGGTCCTGGCATTGTCCAGGGCCACGCTCTGCATCCAAGAGGCGCCTTGCTGCTGTGTCCTCACATGGTGGGAGGTGAGAGAGAAGAGAGTAAACTCTGAAGCATCTTCAGTGAGGGCATTAATCCATTCATATGGGCCAAACCTCCCGTATGGCCCTAGGTCTTAATACCACCACGATGGGTATTCAGTTTCAATATGAATTTTGGAGGGGACACCACGCTCATACCATAGTGATAGCTAAATGTTATAGGGGTTTTTTAAGAGTGATGAAAATGTTCTGAAATTTCTTGTGGTGATAGTTGCACAACTCGGTGGATGTGCTAAAAACCACTGAATTGTACACTTTGTGCATTTTAAATTTGTCATCAAAAATTAAAGAAGGAGGAGAGGGATGATACACCTCCTTCAGGAAAAGTGTAGGGCTGATTGACAAGGTGAAGTCGGAGCAGCCTGAGCAAGTGCTGGAAAACTGCTAGGTATGGATGTTGTTGTTACACTTTCATTAGTTACATTTTTCCTTCAAAGTTCCTTTCACTGCAAGAAATAGAAAGCTTCATAAGCAGAAAAGTAGAGTGGGATTCAGAGAACTTACAGAATTCAAGGGCTGCAAGCACAGTTGAATGTTCTGTTTTACGCATAGCTAACATTACTTTATAATAAAATACTTCAAAAGAGTCATTAATGGGGCCAGATGCAGTGGCTTATATCTGTAACCCCAGCACTTTGGGAGGCTGAGGCAGGAGAATTGCTTGAGGCCAGGAGTTCAAGGATAGTTTGGGCAACATAGGAAGACCCCATCTCTACAAAAAATTAGCCAGACATGTTGGTACATGCCTGCAGTTCCAGCTCCTCTAGAGGCTGAGGCAAGATCACCTGAGCCTAGGAGTTCAAGGCTGCAGTTAGCTATGATTGTGCCACTGCACTCCATGGTATACTGGGTGAAAATCACAACTGTACGTACTTAGGAGCTTCCTGGTGACTCCAGGTTTCTACTGAGCTCTTGGTCTTTTCCTGATGTCTCCTCTTCTTTCTTACCACCCTATGTCTACCATTCTGACCTTTTCCCCTGAGCTTTCCAAACTCCCACCCATGCCAGGAAATTATGTCAAGTGTAGTTTAAGGGAAGATTTAGGGGTGATATCCAGGAGCAGTGAACTAACAGGGCTCTGTTAATGGAAGCAGTGTAGCAGGTTTTATGAAGAGAAAAAAAAAGGAAGTATTGGGCAAGTTTTTAGGGAACCAATGAAAGTATTTCTCACTTAACCAGTTAGTTTTTTTTTTATAGCTTCTCTGTAACACTCACAAGCCACACAAGGTAAATTGATGTATCAGATATCAGACTAACTGCCTACTCCTTTGCTAGGTACTAGAAATATTTCACAGAGATAAAATCTACACCTGGCTTCAAGGAGATCATGGTCATGGTAGGGAGAAGAGCATGCAAATATGCTATTATAGGATGAGAGAACCAGACCAACGCCATCTTAAGGGTTCAGCCATTTTGTCAGCCATTTTGTTCAAAACTGATGAGTCACTGTGAGTCACCAGTTTTCCACCTTGAGTCATCAGCTTCCAATGAGAAACTGCCTTCTGGAGTGGGCCGTATGGCAGGACCAGTGGCAACCAATCCAGAAGCAGTCCCTTTGTTTAAATTGTATATGCCCACTTTGCTGTGCTACACTATAGAATACCCCTGTTATAGAGCTCAGGGCTCCTGGCTTGGATCCGTTGTAGTGGAGTCTCTGGGAGCCCGAGCTCGAACTTGCAATAAAATGGCTCTTTTGCTTTTGCATCAGAATCGGCTCCCTGGTAGTCTTTGGGGACTTCGTGATCTGGGCATAACAGGACAGTGTGATGACATAATAAAAGTGTGTATCTTCAAGGAGAAATGAGAGCCCAGAGGACTGAGTGCCTGAGTCTACTTAAAAAAATAAGATATTTTCTAACTGAACAAGAGCAGGGAAAGAATAGTCTGGTCAGGATGAAACAGCACACACCCACCATCTTGGCAGCCTTTATTGGAATTCATTCTGCGTGGGGTATGAGGGGTGTGTGTGTGTGTGTGTGTGTGTGTGTGTGTAGAGAGAGAGATACAAGATACAGGTGGGACAGGTACGCAGAGATCATAGCAGGAAGGCTCTGGTACTCCATGTTGGAATGTTTCAGGCCCATACCGCTACCCCCAGGGAGACCATGGAAGATTGCATCAGATGGGCAGGAAGGTTGGCTTTGTACATTATACAGATTGGCCAACTCTGCATCCTGTCTGGGTTTGTTTCACCTCATGCCAGTGTGACTCAGTGCTTCCACACGCTTCCCCCTAAGAACATTCCATTCCACAAGACATTAGTGAGCAGCGAGCGTTTCCCTACATTTGTACAAGGCAGAGATTTATACATCACTACAGAAACTGAAAGCTCCCGTGTGTGCGTGCATGTGTGTGTGTGTGACTGAGAAGGAAGTCTATTTCAGGGTATGCAGAGTCTCCATCCAGAGTCTCCATTCCTCGGGCCCTCCTTTGGTTGCTGGATGAGACCCCCTTCTTTCTCTGGACCCTTTCCCCACAAAGCCTTTAATTTCCTCTGACTCTGAACATGATAGACACTGGTGTTGGATGTAGAGAGACAGGAGTGCTTATATCCTGCTGGTGGGACTGCAAATTCATGCAAAAACAGTGTGGAGGTTTCTCAAAGAACTAAAAATAGACCTACCATTCAATTCAGCAATCCCAGTACAGAGTATCTACCCAAAGGAAAATAAGTCCTTGTTGTCAAAGAAATACCTGCACTCAAATTTTTATTTCAGCACAGTTCACAGTTGCAAAGATCTGGAATCAACCCAAGTGCCCATCAATTCATGAGTGGATTAACAAAGTGTGACCCCAGGTCTTTATCAGGAATCATGCCTCCTGCCTCCCCATCTCTTTCTCTCTGCCCCTTCCTCATGAGAACAGTTGAGCTCTACTCCAGCAGTCCCACTATCATCACTACACTTAGCAAAAAAAGACTTACCAAAGAAAGATCTTCACACACCTTCAAAGGCATCAGAGTATGTTAATTATATGAGTAAAATACCTGTAACAGTATATATTTCTGATGTATCTTTAAAATGTCACTTTTGAGGCTCAATGCAGTAGCTCATGCCCTATAATCTTAGCACTCTGGGAGACTGAGGTGGAAGGATCCCTTGAGGTCAAGAGTTTGAAACCAGCCTGAGCAAGAGCGAGACCCTGTCTCTACTAAAAATAGAGAAATTAGCTGGCTGTGGTGGCAGGCACCTGTAATCTCAGCTCCTGGGGAGGCTGAGTCAGGAGGATCACTTGAGCCCAAGAGTTTGAGGTTGCTATGAGCTATGATGCCATGGCACTCTACCGAGGGCAACAAAGTGAGACTTGGTCTCAAAAAAAAAAAAAAAAAGTCACTTTGGAAGCAGAATGAAGAAGCCCATCTGGTTAGGGACAGGTATGAGTCTAACCACAGAAAGATCAAAAAGAAATGGGTTGCACCAACACAGAAAAAAATCTGTGAGCTAAGATGGAGGTAGAAGGGGCAGAAACCACAGAAATTAGGAAGAAGAATCAAGTAGACTTTGCCATGACTCCAGTCCATATTAGTCACTTAAAAAAAAAAAAAGTGCTTATGTCCTACTAATTAACATGGCTTTCACCTCATTACTTAATCACAGGGTTAAGACATTTGTGTTCAATACTTGATAGATTTGACTTGTACCCTTGCAATATGCTCCACAATAATCAACACATTGAATCCCACAAAGCCATAAATGTGGGATTCTCAAACAACAACAATAACAAAAAAAAATCATGGGGATTTTTTTCACGATCTATGTATATATGACTTAATTAAAAAAAAAAAAGTGTTGCTCCCTCAAGCAAAATAAAATTTATCAGGCTTGGGGACTATTTGTTGAGCCTGTCTCAGAAGGAAAAATAATAGCATGCTAGGAAACTAAGCAATATGTTTCCATGGAATCCCTTCTAACTGCCCCATCAGCCATATTGCAAGTAGCAAGTGTAGCAATAAATAATGATATTGGTTTTTGAAAACACCAGATCTCACACATCCAAATAGGTGTCGGCCCCTAAGTCACCATGAGCAACTGTCACTCATTCCAACAACACTGCCTTTGTTGAAATCCTTTCCAAACTCTTTGGCATCTACATCTGGAGCCAGGATATGAGACACCCAATAGTCTGGTCTCATTACTTGATGGAGACTTTTTATTTCTTCTCTGGATAGCTTCAGCCTCCATCAACATCCAAATTGCTTACCAGACACCAAGACCAAGGCTTTAACTCAGGAAAGTACACGGGGAACTGGGTACAGAAGGTCCTCAGTTGAGGCTGATGGTTGGAAAGTGGCCACAGCTGGCGACGGCAGGCAGACTTGACACGGAGAGTCGCTGGACAGACAGAGTCATTCCTGACCACCTCTTCATTTCCCGGTTCCTCAGCCCCACACATCATCAGAGCGTAACCTGGACAATTTTGCCGGGTGTGACACTTCATTCCTAGGATGCAAGAAGCAAAGGCGATTCCGAGAGAACAGGCAGGGACACAGGAGTCTGGGAACAAGCTTGCCCAAAACATTGCCACTGATGATTTATAGCAGAATGAGGCTGGAACCAAATTTTCCCTCAGTAGCTCCATTGTTCAGTGCAGGATCTGTTTGAACCGGGGAACGGTAGGCATTTTGGAGCAGTCCAGCCTCAGGGCAACAGTCCACATAGGTTTAATATGGGTGGAACAGACATTCCTGGTTGTTGAAAAAAGGCAAAGAAATGAAAGTGTCAGAAACTGTGAGCTACTCATGATCAAATGTATTAAATACAGACAAAGTGAGTAGCACACTGCCAGACAAACAAAATTTGCTCACCTAGTATTTAATAAATGTTCAGTATTAATTAAATAGTGGCCCACACCTATAGTCCTCCTATTCAGGAGGCTGAGGAGTGAGGATCTCTTAAGCCTAGGAGCTTGAGGCCAGCCTGGGCAATATGGCTAGACCCTATCTCAAAAACAACAATAACAACAACAAAAGAAAATCATGGGTTTTTTTTCGGTTTTACTTTTTTTTTTTTAATGGAAAACAGATAATACTATAACTGCCACATGTTGGCCACAAGAGCCTACTGCTTCTACAAAGACCGCTAATTTCAGATGACTGCCTTGTGTTTACTTCACACAGAGGTATGTAGTACTTACCACATCCAAGACACTGTTGTAAGCACCATACAAACATGAATTCATTTCATTCTGATGTCAGTCTTATGAATTAGGGATTCTTATTATTATCTCTGTTTTATAGAGGTTTAGTACTCTACCTCAGATCACTCAGCTAATAAAAAGCAGAGACCTTGTTTTAAGCACAATTTTTTACCTTTTGAAATTGGACTTTGGCGGCCTTTTCATCCCTAGAGAGCTGCACCTATTCTGCAGTCATTTTTCACCCAGGAATTTTTTTCACTGTACACCATAGAGAAATTGGGTCCTGTATTCCCTAAGATGTCACATTTAAAACAAAACAAGAACAAAGAAAATATAATCTATTAGACTTAAAGACACCTCAGTGATTAATATCCTAGGTATTAACAAACTTTCTTTCTTTGAATAAATTGTGTTTTTTTAATTGTCTTATCTTTACAGAAAACTTACAAAGATAGATAGAACAAAGGGTTCTCATAACCCCCTACCCAGTCCCCCCCCCTTTGGTATACTTCTTACGATTAATTATTGCATTATTATTAACTATAGTTCATGCTATTCAGATATCATTAGTTTTTACCAAATGTCCTCTTTCTGTTCCAGGACCCCAGCTAGGATGCAACGTTCATTTCATGGTCTTGTCTCCTTGGGTTCCTCCTGAGAGTTTCTTAGACTATTCTTTTTGAGGAACTTGACAGTTTCAAAGCATTCTGGCTATCAATGAGGTTTCCTCAAATTCAACTGGAGCTGTCTATTCTTGGGAGAAAGAACACAAAGGTAAAGGGCCACTTTCATTACACAACATCCAGGGTACCTGCTATCAACACAACATTGTTGATGTTGACCTTGATCACTCAGCTTATAATTCCAGAATCTATGTTATAGCTGAGCCTGGTTTTGATGCTTAGATTGACTCTTTATGCTGTTTTTCCTTGCATTTTATCATGTCTTGTCATTTTTTATAGAAATCTGGATGCGTTTTCAGGTAACAGGAACCAAGGTAAATGAGCCTCTCGTGGGAGGCTGTTTGCTCATCTGGCTACATGTTTAATATTTTATGCAGCTGTAAGTGCCACAAGCTTCAAATGTCCCCAGTGTGTCTGTTTGTGTCCCCTGCTGTCTTTGTGCTTCCCTAAGAACTCTCCAGATTTCGGGGTGGTGGTTTCCCCTACAGGGCTCATGTCTCTGATAAGTCTAAGAAAAGTCAACAACTTTCAGTTTGTTCAGTCTTTTCTTATTATAAGGACAGGTGCGACAACTCCTAAGCCCTTTATGTGTTGGAGCTGAAACCAGAAGTTTCCTCAAACGTTTTTAAGAGTAGAAATATTTTTTCCAATGAAGTCTGTGTAACAGGAGTAGGCCTCATTACTGTCCAGCCCAATCCAAATACTAGTGCTGAGTATTTCCCATCTACAGTTCCCGCTCCCCTGGGCGTCGAGGGCATTCCCTATTCAGCTGTGCTATATTTGAGGAAATTCACAAGTGTCCTGGGTCATGTGCTATGCTGTGTCCACATGGGACAGTGAGGATGAGACACTTAAAGTATGAACAGGAGTTTTTTCAGCTAGAAAATTCAACAAAAGTGGTTAGAGAGGTGGGGGAAGGACCTCACCAGATAGCCACGGGAAGAGCAGCTCGTGGGGTTCAACCCCGTGAGGTGGTGGTGCACGTGCGCATGAAATGGAAGCATATGGTTGCAGGCCATAGCTTGGGTCCTGTGAAGAGCCCATTCTCTGGAAACTTGCCTCTGGTCTTCTCCAGCTAGATTTGGTCCTCTCATCTAAAACCCCATAGTCATATTCACACTCCATCCTCTTCCCCCAGCCCTACCCTTCCCCAGTTCACCCTCATCTAGTCCCCTAAGGATGCAGATGACCTGGGACTTCATCCTGTACAACTTGTGTTGTTGTGGGAAGTCTCCATTCTGCTCACAATGTCTGGATTATCAAGGATCTTGTCACCTTTGGTAAAACTTGTGTTCACAAAGCAAGGTCTTTCTAAACTAACATCCCTTATCTAGGCTTTGATATCCTTACATTAAACTGAACATCAAGAAGTTTCTTTGACTTTTCATTTCTGCTGTAATATTCTCAATATGTCATGAGGAAATCTGGATGCTTTTGACTAATGAGGGGAAAAGTCATGGGTGGCTACTAAGAAGCATTGAAATGAAAAACAAAGGTAACAACTTAGAGATATTATTTTCTACATTCGTCTGGATGGTGTGTGCGTGTGTGTGTGTGTGCGCAAACAAGCTCTGGTTGGAGGGCATTGAGGGGTTCAGAGCGCCCCAAACTGAGCCTTCTCCCCAGTCCACAATAATCACTCTTACAAAGGCGACTACAGCCTTCATGTTTCAAAATCCAGGGATGACATGTCAGTCCTCCTCTGTCCCGTCCAGTCAGCAGCAGCGGCCAAATCTCGTCACATCCTCCTCACCCTTGAAAACTTCCACCTTGGTGTTCAGGTTACCACTTCCTCCATCCTCCTCCTACATTGGATGCTGCTGCTTCTTCTCCATCCTCCTATTTTGGATGCTGCTCCTTCTCAGCCTCTTTGCCTGGGCTCTCTCCTTCACTGTCATTAAATCCCAGTGTTCCCCACGTCCTCTGTGCACATTCATTCCCTAGTCAAGCTCATTCAGTGTCTGTACTGGTGACTCAAGGTTGTGGCTTACATGCCGTCTCTGTGCTGGTGACTTGCTCATTGCTACTGCCAGCTGGCCTGCTTCTCCTGACTCTACACTCATAAACCAGATGCCTCACACCAGTTCTCCACTGCTGATTGAACTTAACACGTTCAAAATCAACCCCCTTCTCCCCCCCCCCCCAAAAAAAAAACCTGCTCCTCTTTCCAGAATTCTACTGCTCTGTAAATGGCCATGACTATGTCCAGCTCCCCGGGTCATAAGCCCTGCCTCCTTTCTCCCACCCCACGGTTAATCAGTCATAGATCCTGTCGGTGTGACTCCACAGTCTGAGCGCTTCTCTTCCACAGTTCTCGGCCTGAACAGGTCACCACCAGCTCTGACCTGGATTTTACGAAAGTTCTCTCGCTGATCTCCCTCATCCCCTCTTGGCAATCCACACCATTTTCTGCACTTCAAAATAGGATCTAGTCATTGATTATCTCAGATGAGGGTGAGTTCCAACAGTCCTCCAGGGTCTGCAAGCTCTCCATGGTCACATGTCCTGTCAGCTCTCCAGGTTTATTCCCTGCCACGCTGACTCCACATCCCCCACCAGCCTCCTTTCCTGTTGCTTCAAAGGGCCATGCTCACTCCCATGACTGTCGGCACAGGCTGAGCCTTCTGCCTGAGACCCCACAGCAGCCGTTGCTGGGCTCTCCCTCCCACCTCCTTCAGATCCCTCCTCTGTCCCAGCCTGTCTGTGTCTTACCAGCTCCTTATTCCTCTCAGCACTTTCTTTTTATTTATTTATTTAGTGAGACAGAGTTTCACTCTGTTGCCCTCGGTAGAGTGCCATGGCATCATAACTCACAGCAACCTCAAACTCCTGGGCTCAAGTGATTCTCTCATCTCAGCCTCCTGAATAGCTGGGACTGCAGGTGCCCACCACAATGCACGGCTCTTAGGCTGGTCTCAAACTCCTGACCCTTAGCAATCCACCTGCCTCGGCCTCCCATGGCCTCCCAGAATGCTAGGATTACAGGCATGAGCCACCGAACCTGTCCCTCTCAGCACTTGGCATTGCCGGCCATAGAGTACATGTTGCTGTCTGGCTCCCTTGTTAGGAAAGTAAGCTCAGCTCAGCAAGGGCAGGTGCATGGTCCTCATTCACTGGTGCTTAGAACAATGCCTGGGACATGGGAGGGGCTTAATGAATAATGAATGAATACATCCAGTGAAAAGGCCCATAAAACACTCCCAGGAAGCCCCAAACCCCCAAATCCCACTCTTCTATTTTACAGAGATTGCAGTAACTTGGTCAGTGTTACCCAGGGGTCAATGGCAGAGCAAGGCCCAGACTCTGGGTGGCTCATTTCCCAATTCTTCCCTGTCTCCATATGTGTCCCAGTGATGGTGGGAGGAATGATGTCAGCTTCTGCCTGTTGGGGGACCCTGGGAAGGTTGTGCTTCAAAAGGTTATCCCAATAAACTGAAGGCAGAGAGACCAGCCAGGAGGCCAGGCTGTGACCCATCCCCATAGTGACCAGGGGAGTCAAAAAAAAAAAAAAAAGGCAAAGTGTAGAGGACTTTGTGAAAACAGCTTGTTGAATAAGTGAATGTGGTGACTAAAGGCACAAAAAGAAAAAAATGTTGAAGTGATTTGAAGGAAGGAAGACCTATGTTGAATTTATCTTTGTTTCTTCCATGGTAGTATTTAGCATAGAGTGGGCACACCCCCAACTACAGCAACAAGGAACATCAGAAAGATCACAGTTCAGGGCTCTCTAAGTGTAATCAACAAGAACATAATTTGGAGCCAAACTTCATTTGTCTGTTACTAGCCAAGTTATTTTGAGCAAATCATCATTCTCTCTAAACCATCTCCAAACTTGGGTGATTTATATGGGGTGGAGGAGAAGGAAAGAGAAGAGCTAAATACAACTGTGTCCGTAATGTGCTGACTTAGCTCAGGGCTCGGGACATCTGAGGCTCAATAATCTTCACCTTTGTTTCCTAGCTCAGTGGCTTCTGTCCTCTCTGGAAATCCATGCCCTCTTAGTTCTGGGTCTGCAGTGCACAGTTCCCGGCTCCTCTCCCTCCCTCTTCCCAAAAGGCTCTAGAGAGGAAAGAGGAGGCTCCCCTCCTTCACTCTACTTCCCACCTCTGAATTTGGGGTTGATCTGGTGCTCTCCATCTGCTCAGCCAGCAGGTTTCTCTCGAGGGCCTGGGCATCATGATAAATGCGTGAATCACATCAGCTTTGCTGAACAGAGTCACTTGGGAGCCCCGATGTGAATGGTGGGCCCAGGGTAGGCCTGCTATTCCCATGTGCACCTCCACCTCTATGTTTATATCTCACCTTGATAATGGCATTGATTCCAGAAAAATAACATTTTGAGCCTTATCTCTGGACTCAAAGGAGGGGGGAGGGCCTTGGTGTTTCATCTTGAAAAAGAGAGGAAAGCCACGTTTTCCCTTCCCAGAATCCAGTGTCGTTCCCGTCTGAGGCCTGCCAGCTTCAGAGGTGAAGTCTCTGAGACTAAAGGAAAGCGGGGGTTGGAAGAATTTTGGAGGGATTCCAGGAGCGCCTGGCCAAGCCAACCCAAATAATTCAAGCAAGCAAAAATTTGCTTGGACCTGAACTGGCTGTCTAGACAGTTGTGATTATATAATTATACACAGGTAGCTGTGTGACCTTGCACTTCATTTTGCCCCTGCTGAACTTGTTTAGAGGCACATGTCAATGAGGTCTGGGTTTGGGTTACCCCCAGAAGTAGACCACGGATGGATAATTTCAGCACAATTGTAGGGAATAGTGGTGGAGGAATGTGGAGGGAGTCAGGGAAGGGGAAGAAGGAGAGTGAGGCTGTGCTGTTTGGCTAGTTACCACTGTGGGCAGCTGGAACCTAATCCTGAGGGGTGACTCTCAAGTCCATGTAGAAATGTTGCAGAATCACACCCTAACAAGAGGGTGTGGGAGCTGGGACCTCAGTCTTCCTTGCACACCTGTACTCTGGACTGTCTTCTCCATAGGCTGAAGGTCCAGGCAGAGTAGCAGGTGTGCGTGGTAAAGAGCCTGCAGCACATGGGGAAGCAAGTCCAGGGACAGGAGTCAGCCATTGCCAATGTCTGCTGCCAGAGGCTGAAAACACAAAGGCTCTGAAATCTAAAGTGTTGACCATCGAGAACCAACTCCAGATTGTTGATAGTCGTTGCGATGTAGAAGTTAGGAACTTCGTCAGACAACTTCTCTCTCTGCCAGGAGTCCCTTCTAAATAATAACTACATCTATTGAGTGCTTCCTGTGTTCCAGACATTTAAATTATATCGTTCCATCATTTTAACAACACTAGGAGAGGAGAACTGTTAACATTATCAATCACTCGTGCTGCGTGGATGAAGTAACTCCTGCTCTAGCGTCCCTGAGCTTGCCCAGAGATCACACAACCAACAGCATGCCCAGTCGCATCTTGCTCACCTCATGATGGCCTTTTGGAGGGAAGGTGGAAGGAAATGGGCATTTGCAGAGCTGCCTCTGAGGACGTTCCCACACCTGCTCTTCTGCAACGCTAAGAGCAACCCTGAGGATGCGGGAGCCGGGTGAAGAGCTTGTTCAGAGATATTAAGTGACTTTCCCAGACCAGAGCTAGGGGGACAATGAGATGAAGTGGGCTGGAGGGCCAGCTGGAAGCATCCCCTTTTCCTGACCCTCCTCTCCTGCCTCCCAGGGCAGAAGGAGTCATTTTCTCCTTCCTGATCCACAAGTACATTCTGCCAAAGCACTTCATGATATTTTATCACACATCACTTGTTTATAAATACATGTTCTTCCACCAAGAATCCTCTAATGATTTTTGAAACGCCAGTTCAAATAAAACTGTGTTGAGCAATGTATCAAAATAAGTGAGTCAATGGACAAGGGCAACTTAGATTCAAATCTCAGCCCTGCCACTTTGCTCTTGAGGGCTTTGGACTCAACGAAGCCTAGATTCACCTGCTGTAGAATGTGCCTTGCCACCCAGGCTGTCTGGAGCCCCAAGATGGTCTTTGCCTTCCAGGAAGCCCCAGAGGACTGTCCCAGGGAGGATTATCCCAGGGCTCCTGGCAATCATCTCTTCCTCCTCCATGACCACTTCTGAAGCTTGCCTGGCCTTCTGTCTCATCCCCTCAAGGTCTAGTGCAGTGATTAAAGCTTCCCCCACAAATCCACTCCGCCTAAGGTGTTAATGGCACTCAGAGTTTAATGCACTGCCTTTAAATGAGAATTTATATTTTAACAAGGAACTGCTAAACGCTCAGTGCCTTAGCTCATCAAAATAATGAATATAATAACTAATAATTACTTAGTGGCTAGTATTTGCCAATCACTCTTTTAAAAGTTTTACAAGTTTAAGCCTCACACTAAGTCGACCAGGGAGGTAGTTAGAATAAACTCCCAAACCTCCATCAAACCTCTTCCCACCAGCCTGTCACTGGGATCTGAAATCTCATCTTCTGATGTTTCCTCATCAATGAATGAATCCCTGGCACATTGTCTGGCACACAGTAGGAATTTTGGTTCCCAAGTGCACACTTCAAGAACGGATGTGAATAGAGGCAGTGCACTTGGGAGGTACCCAGGGAGGGGAGGCAGCCTATGAAAGGGAGTATTGCCAGCCCAGCCAACAGCATGGGCCCCTGGAGCTCAATCCTACAGGGACACTGGGAAATGGTGTAGAAATACATCCCAGCATTATCTCACCCCAGAAGTGAAGGAGCTGGGGCATTTGTAAGGAAACTCTCATCAGTCTTTGATAGGGGACTGCAGCCAGGGACACCAGTTTCTCATCACTGCATCCGGCAGTGGGTATGGGCAGGGCGGCATGGGAGAAATCTCCCAGTAAAGAGACACAGACGTGGGCAGAAGTTTCCTGGAGTGCACCCAAGTGGTGAGGCCCAAAGGGTACAGACGGAGAGCAACAGCATCTGCTGTAATGGTGCTTACTCCATTTTTGTCCAATAAATGACGTGGTGCTGATAATGGGAGGCAAAAACACCTGATTTGTATTGGTTTGTATGACTAAACTCTACCACAGAACATCCAGGGTGTCAGGTCTTTTCAGCAGCAAGAGGAAAACGCTTTGAAAGAATCCCGGAAACCCGGACAGACTTCTGGTTTCAAATGGTTCAACAATTTTAGCATGATTATATTTTCCATCAGCCTTCTAAACCGTTCTTCATAAAATGCCAAGGCCACTTGAGTGGCTATTAGGAAAGGAAAAAGACCTCAGAGGGCGGATGTCATCAATTTTTCGTGTTTCCTCACTAGTGAACTCAAACACAACACTCACCTTGGTAACACAAGCTCAGGGGAAACTGTGCAGAGCGCATGTGGATTACATTCTCATTGATTTCTCTTGATTTAGAGGTTAACACTCGGCCAATGCAAATCTTTCCCCTCCTCTACCAAATTCTGTCTTGAACTAAGTGTTTAATATTTTCTTAAACTATAATTTTTTTGTTGTTGTTATTTTTAGCCCCGTTAAATTTTTTTTAAAAAAACCCAAACAGGATTGGAAGGCAGTTCTCCTGTTTTTGTTTCCAGAATTATTTCACACTTTTGAATTAACATAGCTCCAGGTCTGGAGAATCACACAATCTTGTTGCTCTTGAGCACACGTGCATCATGTGAGTTTTCTCCTGACCTATCAGATGCGAAAACAGAGCTTCAGATGCGTGAGGGACAGACGTGATGATGGTACTAGGGCCAAGGATAAGAGACAAGTGTGATTGAATCCTGCCCGGAAGAAGCTCTTCCCCCAGGAAAGGCTCTCCTCCTCCCCTCCCCTCTCCCTCCTCCTCCTCCTCCTCCCCTCCCTTCCTCCTCCTCCATCTCCTCCTCCCCTCCCCTCCCCCTCCTCCATCTCCTCTTCCCCCTCTTCCACTTCCCCCTCCTCCATCTCCTCTTCCCCTCCCCTCCCCCGCCTCCCCTTCCTCCCCCTCCTCCTCCCCCTCCTCCTCCCCCTCCTCCGCCTCCTCCTGCACTTCCCTCCCCCTCCTCCTCTTTTTCTTTCCCCATCTCTTCCTCCTCCTCCTCCTCTTCTTTCCCTGTCTCTTCCTCCTCCTCCTCCTCTTTCTCCCCCGCCCCCCCCGGCTCCACCACCACCCCCGCCACCACCACCCCCCCCGACGCGCCCAACCCCGCCCCCCCCGCCCCCGTCGAGGGCTCGTCGGCCCGCTGCGTCAGC
>CAUYPK010133727.1:0-15013 GCA_963574355.1 Loris lydekkerianus | reverse complement strand
CCCAAGGCTCTAGCAGTCTCTGGCCAGGAGAAGGGCTCTGCGCAGAGGCAGGGAGGGCTCCAGAGGGTACGCAGCTACCAGAGTCCCTGGTCAGATGGATGAGCTAGTGTGGAGGATGGGAGGACACAGGAGGGGGGACGCAGGGTTGCGTAGTTCCCGCAGTTCCTAGTCAGGGAATGTGGAGCCCTGGTGGGTGCGGGTCAGCTGTTGGGGGTCACTGCACACCTCTTATGGAGGTCTGGGCACGCCAAGCCCAGGAGTTTGAGGTTGGTTTGAGCTGTGATGTCAGGGCACTTTACCCAAGGCAACAGCCCAAGGCTTGAGTGTGCCAAAACCGTCTCACTCTGCTCCTAAGGATCAGGGCTGTGAGGCAGTTCAGTCCCTGCCTTTAAGCTGCTCAGTCACTAGGTTAGTTTGTCCCACCCTATCCTTGCTCTGGGACCCTGAGGGCAGAGCTTGCTGGAGCAGTTTTTTCACACAATGGCTTTCACTGAGCCCAGCTTAGTGGCTCATTTTGGGGCCCCAGATAATGCCCAAAGTTCTCCACACTTTTGCTCAAGCTCATGAATTTGTAGAATTAACATTGTTACTGTGTGTGTGTGCACCTACCATAGAGTACTATTCAGCTATAAAAAGAAATTAAATACTGTCTTTTATAGCAACTTGGAAGGAATTTGAGACCATTATCCTAAGTGAAGTATCTCAGGAATGCGGACAAAACCAACACACATTCTCACTAATAAGTAGGAGCTAAATGATGGGTTCACATGGTCACAAAAGATGTAAAGGACACAGGAAACTAAGAAGTTGAGAGGGTGAGAAAGGGTTTAGGGGTGAGGAGAAACTTCCTCTTTCCCTAAAAGATTGTTGAAACATCAACTTACAATCAGGGCAGATTAATAAGAGGGAGAGGTTTATTTACCATGCACAGGGGAGAATTACAGAGTGATTACTTTATATTTGGATACCTCAATGGGATCCGGAAATTTTTATACCTCCTTTTAGAGGGAAGGGGAAGATGAAGGATATAGGTAATTCTGTGCAGGGGGATTTAATGACTGTAAGGAAGGATAAATTGATGAGGGAATCAGACTGAGTTGCAAGTAACCTTAGAGACAGGTATTACACTTAAAATGATTTGGGCCAGGTCTGGTTGGGTTCTTGATTTTCTTTCCCGCAATCTAGTGAGATAACAGGGAAGGAAAGGAAAGCTATTTATTCATTTTTGTGTGTGCGTTAATCTATATCTACTACGTATATCTGTATCTGTATATACCTATACATCACATTTTCTTAAGCCACTCATAAATTGATGGGCACTTAGGCTGAGTCCATGTCTTTGCAATTGTGAATTATACTGCAATAAACATTCAAATGTTTAATGATAAAATGATTTCTTTTCTTTGGGTAGGTACCCAGTAGTGGGATTGTGGGATTGAAGGTAGGTCTACTTTTAGCTTTTTGAGGAATCACCATATTGTTTTCCATAGAGGTTGTACTAATTTGCAATCCCAACAACAGTGTATAAGCATACCTTTTTCTCTGCATCCATGCCAAAATCCATTATTTTTCTGACTTATTAATAATAGCCATTCTGACAGGGGTAAGATGATATCTCATTGTGGTTTTAATATGATTTTTCTGATGAGGCTGATACTGAACATTTTTAATGTCTGCTAGCCTTTTGTCTATGTTCTTTTGAAAAAAATTCTGTTCATGTCTTTTTCCTAGTTTTGATGAGGTTGTTTTTTCTCCCTGTTTTGTGTGAGTTCTTTATAGATTCTGAAAATTGGTCCTTTGTCAGATGTATATTTTGCAGATATTTTGCAAATATTTTCTAACATTCTATAGGCCCATTTATTCTGTTAATTATTGCCTTTTCTGTGTGGTAGGTTTTTAATTTAATTAAGTCTCATGTATTTATTTTTGTTGCTACTATATTTGCCTTTGGGATCTTAGTTGTAAATTCTTTGCTTAGGCCTATGTCTAAATGAATTTTTTTTCCCTACATTTTCTCCAAGAATTTTTATGGTTTCATGCTTTACATTTAAGTCTTTAATTCATCTTGAAACAATTTTCATGTATGTTAAGAGATATGGGTCCTGGCTTGGCGCCTGTAGCACAGTGGTGAGGGCACCAGTCACATACACTGAAGGTGGCAAGTTCAAACCCAGCCCAAGACAGCGAAACAACAATGACAACTGCAAAAAAAAAAAAAATAGCCAGATGTTGTGGCAGGCACCTGTAGTCCCAGCTACTTGGTAAGCTGAGGCAAGAGAATCACTTAGGCCCAAGTGTTTGAGGTTGCTGTGAGCTGTGGTGCCATGACACTCTACCCAGAGCAACATAGTGAGACTCTGTCTCAAAAGAGAGAGAGAGATAGAGATAGAGAGATGGATAGATAGATAGATAGATAGATAGGGGTCCTGCTTCATTTTTCTGTATGTGGCTATCCCATTTTCCTAGCACCATTTATTAAATAGGGTGCCCTTTTAGCAAGGGTATGTTTTTGTGTGCTTTGTTGAAGATTAGTTGGTCATACATTTATGGTTTTATTTCTGGGTTCTCTATTCAGTTCATTGGTCTATGTCTCTACTTTTATACCAGTAACATACTGTTTTGATTACTATACCCTTGTAGTATAATTTGAATTCAAGTACTGTGATGCCTCCAGATTTGTTCTTTTTGCTTAAGATTGTTTTGTTTATTCAGGCTCTTTTTTGGTTCCAAATGAAGCTTAGGATTATTTTTTCTAGATCTGTGAAATAAGACATTGGTACTTTGATGAGAATTGTATAGAATCAGTAAATTACTTTGGGCAGAAAGGACATTACAATGATGTTAATTCTACCAGTCCATGAACATGGGATGGTTTTTCATTTGTTTGTGTCATCTAAAATTTCTTTAAGTAGTGTTTTATAGTTCTCCTTGTTTACTTCTCTAATTAAAGATATTCCTAAGTATTTAATTTTCTTTGTAGCTACTGTAAATGGTATTGATTCCTTGATTTGTCTCTGTGCTTTACTCTTATTAATATATTGAAATGCTGCTGATTTTGTACATTGATTTTATAATCTGAGCCTTTGTTGGATTTATTTATAAATTTTAGGAGTCTTTTGGTAGAGTTCTTGGGGTTTTCTAGATACAAGATCATATCATTAGCAAACAGGAATAGTTTGACCTCTTCTTTCCTGATTTGGATTCTCTTTATTTCTCTTGCCCTCATTGCTCTGGCTAGGATTTCTGTTACTTATTGAATAGAAGTGATGACAGTGGGCACTCTTGCCTTATTCTAGTTCTTAGGGGAAATGCTTTCAACCTTTCCCCATTCACTAGGATGTTGTCTGTGGGTTTGTCATATATGGCTCTTATAATTTTGAAGTATGTTATTTCTATGCCTAGCTTGTTGAGGGTGTAGGATTTTATTGAATGCTTTTTCTGTCTCTATTGAGATGATCATGTGGTCTTTGTTTTTGCTTCTGTTTATGTGGTGAATCACGTTTATTGATTTGTATTTGTTGAACTCTCCTTGCATCCCTGGGATAGCAAGGACTGAAGAGTTTGAGGTTTCTGTGAGCTATAATGATTCCAGTGTACTCCAGCTTGGGTGACAGAGCAAGACCTTGTGTAAAAAAAGAATTAATAAAGATTTATTTCTTGTTGAAGCAAGGTTTACTTTAGGTCAGGGATATGCTCTAGAGCACATGCCTTTCACATGATCATTCTGAATTTCTATGATTACTTAAGCAGCACAATGAAGTAATGGAGCATTAAGCACCAGCAACTAAAAGTTTCCACATAGAAGTAAAACATGGGACTTCAGTTCTAATTTCTTTGACTAAAGTAAGTCACACCTAACCTGAAGGAACTCAAGAAAAGGTGATTTCCCAATAGGCCTGATATCTACCTCAGAATTTAACTTTTTATTTTGCCAAGTAAGGCTATTAAACACACACATATATACACACATTCACACCCCATCCTACTCTCTAAAATTATCATTTCCTTAAAGAAGATCATATTTTAACATTTGTACAAAACTGCCTATTGAAAATTTAGTGCAGGCTTGGCACCTGTACCTCAGTGGCTAGGGCACCGGCCATATACACCAGGGCTGGTGGGTTCAAACCCATCCTAGGCCAGCTAAAACAACAAAGACAACTGCAAACTGCAACAACAATAACAAAAATAGCCAGGCATTGTGGCAAGTGCCTGTAGTCCTAGCTACTTGGGAGGTTGACACAAGAGAATTGCTTAAGCCCAAGAGTTTGAGGTTTCTGTGAGCTGTGATGCCATGGCCCTGCACTCTATTGAGGGCGACAAAGTAAGACTCTGTCTCAAAAAAAAAAAAAAAAAAAGAAAAGAAAAGAAAAAAGAAAATTCAGTTTTTTCTTTTCTGTGCCCTTCCATTTTGGGAGCTGGAAGCACATTTTCAGAATCTCTCCCAGTGTTGTTCCAGATTATATTCTTTCAGTGAATGACATTCATATGTGATTTAGAAGGCAAAAGGAGTGAAAACCATTGTTGTTCCTAGGACAGTGGTGGGAAGAAGGTGGGCTTCCTGCTAATCACCCACTTAGTGCTCTGGGTGGCTGAGATTGCCAGTGATAGGTTTCTGGGGATTTCTGAACTTTTAGCCCCCAGGTCATTTCTGCATCTTTTTTTTCTTTTGAGGCAGGGTCTCATTATGTCACCCCTGGTAGAATGCTATGGCGTTACAGCTCACAGCAACCTCAAACTCTTAGGATTAAGCGATTCTCTTGCCTCAGCCTCCCCAAGTAGCTGGGACTATAAGCACCACCACAACACCTGGCTATTTTGTTGTTATTGTTGCAGTTGTCATTATTGTTTTTTAGATGGCTCGGGCCACATTTGACCTGCCAGCCTGGGTGTACGTGGCCGGCACCCTACCCACTGAGCAATGGGTGCCACCCATTTCTACATTTTTGAGAACCTTTAACTCTGAGGATTTATTTTGTCATCCTTGAGATATATAGAGATTTTCTGGTTAGACTTGAAGCAATTACCTAATCCATTAGAGAAAAGCAGAACTTATCAGATTATGGCATATAGCAGCAAAATAGTTGCTAAAATTACTGCCTGTAGTTGCTTATAATGAAGTGCTTATTGAAGGCAGGGCTTTGGGAGCCCAAGTGGCTGTTTGGTCCATTATATCCATATGGGATATTCTCATAGCCATTATATCTATATAAAGTACTTATATACTTTACAGTCAGAAAAGCCCCTCTTGATATTTCAAGCAAGAAGGAATAAATATCAGATTTAGAGGCTTTCAGAAATATAGATGTGTACACCACAAGGACAATGGGGTGGGATAACTGTTTTCTGCCTGCCTTGGAGAACATTCAAAAAGAAAATTAAGAGCTCCAGATTTAAATTTCTTGGCTCAAAGGACAATCAGAAAACCAGAGATATTTTTATGACTGCTGTAAAAGAACCCTTTATCTCTAATGCTGTGATTCACAGCATCAAATTTGAGGTCTATTTTATTTTATATACAGATCAGACCCAAAATTTGATGCTGTGGATTTTAGAAATAGAGCAAATTTGGGTTCATGGCTCACTAGATCTTTTTGTAAAAGTTGTGGCATCGATTGGAAGTCATGAAATCTCGAGAACTGGAATAGAGACATCTAGGTGGATTCTAGTGATCTGGATTTTTGTTATGACCTTCCTCGTTTGAAGTAGCTACAATGATCTCAACCAAGATCATTTCAAAGATGCAAAGGAATACACATTCCTCTATCCATCTTTTACTACCTCCAGACTATACCAGAGTTATATCCCCAAACACCTCAAAAGACAGATAAAAATTCTGACATTAGAGAATTAATACAAGCTTTTGCCAATTTATATCAGATAGGGGAAGGAACAAAATCTAGCTGAAATGTTGATTTGAGCTGAGTAGGATCTATTTCAGACTTCTGACTTCTAGAAATGTAATGTAATAAATTGTATTGCTTTAAACTGTTAAACTTGTGATAATTTGTGATAGCAACAATAGAAAACTAATGTAATGACCTACTAAAGTTTGGCTTAATATGTACAGTCAAAAAGCTTCTAGGTCTAGTGGATAGAGATGTAACTTGAGTAAGTGCAATATCCTCTATTTTGAAGATCTAAGCCAGCTATCAAAGAGGGACCCCTTGCAAGGAGGGAAGGACACATTCTTTGTAGGAAGGATTTTACAGCATGCCTGCAAGTATGTGCTGTAAATATTTCTCTTAGCTTTTCCTGTAAGTCTATAATCTGGGAAATGGAAAATACATAGGCTTTTCAGGGGTTATTGTATAGTGACTCTGGAGTGACATTAATTCCTATTTACCCAAATGGTTACTCTGGTCTGTCAGAATAGGGGCTCATAGATGTCAGATGATAAAGTAGTTTTCACCAGAATTCATCTTACAATGGGTGCATTTTTTTCTATTTCTGTGTAACAAATTATCATAAACTTAGTGAATTAAAACAACACCCATTTAATAGCTCAAAGTTCTGTAGAGTAGAAGTCTGTGCAGGATTGTCTTCCAAAGACAAAGTCAAAGTATTTTCTGGGCTAGATTCTTATCTGGAGCCTGTAGGAATGAATCCAATTCCAAGCACATTCAGGTTGTGGGCAGAATTCACATCCTTGTAGTTGTAGGATTTAGGCCCCAGTTTTTTCTTGCTGGCTGTTGGCCAGAGGACTCCTTTCTCCTCCCAAAGGCTTCCCACATTACTTCCGAGGGGACTGCCTTCATTTTTAAAGGCAGAGATGGCATATCAAGTCCTCACATATTGGCTTTCTCTAATGTTCTCTTATGCCACCAGCTGGTGGAAACTCTCTCCTTTTAAGAGCTCATGTTATTAGATTGGGTTCAGCCAGATAATCTTTTTTGTCTTAAAGACAACTCTGCCATATGGCATAACATGATCATGGAAATGAGAACTCGTTATATTTGTACTTCCTGGGGATTAGGGTGGAACATCCTTAGAGGGTTATTTTATTTATTTATTTATTATTTTTATTTTTCCATTTTTTTCTTTTATTAAGTCACATACACATAGATCCTGAATACATTTATGCTTTTGTGGGGTGCAATGTGTTGTTTTTTTATGCAATTTGGAATGGTTACATCAAACTAATGAATATAGCTTTCACCTCATTTACTTAATTATTATGTTAAGACATTTATGTTCTATACTTGGTAGATTTGACTTGTGAAACCAATTACGATTACTCACAATTTCTTATGAAAGATAGATCACAACTATATAGGATGTGATCTATATATATAGATCACAACTGTATATATAGGATGAAAGAGATAAGTTGAGGGGTATGGGAGGGGAGGGGGAGGTTCGATAGAGGGAGGGAAATGGTGGGACTACACCTATGGAGGGTTGTTTTAGATACTTTGCCTATCACAGTGGGCCAAGTGGATCCATGAATCCACCCGGCAATTATTTTCTCAGTTGCTAAATGTGTAGTTGACACAGATGCTACTGGAAGAATCACAATATTGGGCCCCTGGATTGTGAAAGGGGTCAATTATTGTAGAAAAGTCCAAGTAGAAACCTTTGAAGATGTGGCAGAGAATATTGTCAACATTGATCTATCTAGTATGGAGTTATTAACCTGTGATATGTTTTATTCTCTAAATCAATAGAAAAACCCACTGGGAGTAAACAATCATTTTTTCTTTTTATGTGGTTGAAACAATAGTATACCTTTAATATTGTACCCCAGTGCCATGTCAACTGTCAACACTAAGTCTACAATGATTCTAATCATCTCCCTTTCTGGTACCCACTACCTTGCTAACATGGTATTAATGGGCTTGGTGAACAGGAACAAGCAAATAGATGCCATTTCTAGATATATACATTACAGAGGGTGTGAGGAAAACGTACCACCCTGGGGGAAGTTTCTAAGAATTCTTTGGTCTGGGGCATGTAAAGATTATCTCCTTCAAAGTAAGAGACAAGACTGTACACACACACACACACTACAAACTACTTTGTAGTTCTTTCTATGCCTAGTTTGTTGAGGGTGCAGGATTTTATTGAATGCTTTTTCTGCCTCTATTGAGATGATCATATGGTCTTTGTTTTTCCTTCTGTTTATGTGGTGAATCTTGTTTATTGATTTGCATTTGTTGAACTAGAGATTATCTCCTTCAAAGCAAGAGACACATTACTGCATATTGAGTCTTATAATAAGAAAGAGGTATAGTACTCAGTGGATTCTGGTGGCAACATATTTCTTATTTGAGATTGCTGCTCTAATTTATTTAACAAGTAATTGATAAACATAAGCCACCTTGCTACTTGGGTCCTATGACCTGACCTATATGGTCCAATTATGCCCAAAGTATCTGGTAGGAATGTGGTACGGAGTCTCTGGAAAGACCTAGTAAGAGAATCACAGTGAAGAACATATAGAATTTTGGAGCAAAGTCCTTTCTTCTACATTTGAGAACCTGTGTCTTGGTTGCTAATTGGCTCTATAGAAATCAAATTTTGATCATGGGATAGCAAGGGATTATCTTACTCAAACTGTGCAAAGTAAAGTAGCTGTAATTTTGGGCATAAACGGTAGGCTTCCATTATTAAGTGGACGTGATCTTGTGTCCAAGATGCATTTTCAACTCTGCTATTTCCCTCAGGAAAATATCAATATCAATATTCAATAGAAAATATCAATATTCAATTTTGGTTGTATCCCTTGACCTCTAGCTTCTGGTTGAGTTCAGTCAATTGGGAGTCTTCCAGGAGATTGAAGGGAAGGAAGGTTGCCTTGGGTTTGCTGTGCCCCTTAACCAAAGGTGCTTTAATCTTGAACTTCTCTCAAGCAAGTACCTCTCTAAATTTCTCCTTTTGGATTACAGTAACTATTCCTCTTCTCTTGTCACTTCAAGTTTAGGAAAAGTAAAAGCCCTCAGGGTTTTCCCTTTCTGATTTTCCCAGACTCTACCCACATTATTTGTTAAAAACTCCTTTATGAAACTCTCTTTAAATAACCTTATTTGGATGGTATCACCTGGTGCGGACCCAGAACCTGACTGATACATTGATTGGTACTAGAACTAACCCTGGAAAACAAGGCCTGAAAATGGGATTCTAGTTTGGGTTATTTACACATCTGAGTACCGCTGAGATAAACTCTTTCTGAGGGGAATATTGGACATGGGTCATCCAAGGCAGATGATTGCATCACAAAAACTGATAATAGCATAGAACAAAGTCCAGGTGAAGAGAAAAATGTTGGTAGATCCTAAAGGCACAAATAAGTTGTGCAAACAGTTATCTCACTTTTATTTTTATTTCTTTTTTCTTTTTTAAAATTTATTATTAAATCATAGCTGTGTACATTAATGCAATCATGGGACACCATACACTGGTTTTATATATCATTTGACATATTTTTATCACACTGATTAACATAGCCTTCCTGGAATTTTCTTAGTTATTGTGTTGAGACATTTACATTCTACATTTAGTAAGTTTCACATGTACCCTTGTAAGATGCACTGTAGGTGTGGTCCCACCAATCACCCTCCCTCCGTCAATCCTCTGCCCCTCCACTTCCCTCCCTCTCTCCCTTCCCCAAGTTATCTCACATTTAAAGAATTGCTTTTGACAGGTTACTAATGGAGTATTCTACATGATATATTGGCCCTGGTTATGGCATTATAGCCCACTCATAGGTGGCCCTGTCAGTAAAGAAAGAATGATCTATTATTTACTCAATTATACACCCACTGAAAGGCAACACTGAAGGTTGGGATGCTGTCCCAAAAGAGGTGGAAAACATTGTGAGCTAGCAAGTTATGTAATGTGCTGTCTCTCCCATTCCCTCTCATTATCTCATAGTCTACAGTGGGGAGAAGTTACCTGGCTCCTCTATTTTACATGATAAACCACTCACATAACTTTTGCTTCCCATTTCTGCAACTTTGGTCTCTGTTCTTCTGAATAACCTCCAAAGTATCTTCCCATATCTTTCAATAAGGAAACCAAGGTGAGCAGAAGTTAAGCAACTTGCCTCAGTTCATGTGACTGTCAAGTGGAAGGGCCAAGTTCATACTGTCAAGACTGCAAAGCTCATGTTTCTTTGATTATACTCCAAAGAAAACAAAGAGAAAAGAGGGGTAGGTAACTAGCATTAGGAAAGAGGTTCGTGTGCTATTTCAGTTACATGGAAAAAAACAAAGCAAAACAAAAGTCAGTAGGATACTTTTGCTGTAATTTCAAATCCTGTGACAGGGAGCATGGAAGGAGACCTTCAAGCAGTGGAACCTTCATGTTTGAAGGGCAAGTGCACCCATCCCATCCCCCCCATCACCCCCCCCCACCCCATCCCCAGCAAACCATTTTCGTGCATATGGTTGTTATGGAGATAATGCCAGCATGGAGTCCAGAGCTAACCCCAAGAAACAAAACCATGTGTTCTGCATGCACTTGGCAATTATTAAGTGTCATACCATTGCTAACAGAATGGGAAGCTAAGTGCTTATTTAGGATGTGGTGAGGCAAGACTTCAAGGGAATCTGTTACATCCGAGTTTAACTTCTTTTAAATCTTGCTCATAGGGATCCAAGACCACAAAGAGCATTTTTGGGTCTCAGCCTGATATTGTTTGAAATCTGGAGTTGCTCCTGGCATTCTGGAAGAGTTGGGGGGCACATCTGGAGGACTGCTCAAAGTGCCCAAGAAAATTAGGACATTTCATCTTCCCTATGTGTTATTGGAAAAATTCCCCAAACTTGTGAATAGAGTGTCTATTCCAAATTTCATCCCTTTGGGACAGTAGAAAGCATCAAATCCTATTAAAAAAGAAGAGCATTCAGAGTGGAGGGATAGCAAAGGTTTAAAACAGAGTGTGTGTGTGTGCATGTGTGTATGTGCACACGTGTGTGAGTGGGTCCCTTACAAAAACAACTTTCTCAAAATGGGAGACACTTGGTATTAGTAGTTTTGACGTGTCCTCATCAAACATCCCACTGGAAGGTCACATTTTGGTAGGTGTTCCAAGGGACTGGACAGTGATAGGACATGTGTAATAGACAGTTTTCTGGTGGAGGGGAGCAGTACCCTTTGCTATTTCCAGCTTTCATCCACCTGGGGTTTGCCCTCACAAATTGTTCCTGGGGTTTTTGACAATACTGAGTTTTTGCCACTACCATCAGGGCAGGGTTCCTTAGAGAACATGCTTGAAGAATCTGTATGAGGGGAGTGGCACTAAAAAGAAAGATTCTTCATATCTAATTCATACTACCTCAACATCTGTATTTAGGGAAGCTTCCCTGGTGATTCTTACACATGTAAACTGAGACCACTGTTACAAGTTTTTGCTTTGTGATTCCAGTTAGACTTGTGAATAGCATCTTATAACCAATTATTTTAAATGGATGACAACTTTACTCTACTCACAGTGAAAAGGAAAAAAAATGCAAATAATCCAAAAGGAAACTGAAAAACTCTACATTTTAACTTCATTCCCATCTCTCCCATACTTTCTGACTTTTAGTTTTCTCTATTTAAATATTCTTATATTGTCTAAACAAATTATTACAGTTATTATAATTTTGGTAGGTATAGTCTTCATACTAAAAGTCTGAGTGTTTTAACACTGAAGTCACAGTGTTAGATAATTCTGTAATTATCTCTTTGCTTACTTTTACCACTGAGTTATATATCTTCATACGATTTCTTGTTGCTTATTATCATCCATTTCTTTCAGATTGAAAAACTCTCTTTAGCATTCTTGTAAGATAGATCTAGTGTTAATGAAATATCTCAGTTTTGTTTGTTTGGAAAAGTCTTTATTTCTCTATATTTGAAGGATAATTTTGCTATACGATATAATATTCTTGGACAGCAGTTCTCAACCTGTGGTTCGCGATCCACAGGAGCTGTATTAAAGGACCGCAGCATTAGGAAGGTTGAGAACCTCTGTTGTAGGATATAACATTCTAGGTTGGAAGACTTTTTTTTCTTTAGCACTTTGAATATGTCATCCCATTCCCTCCTAGCATGTAAGATTTCTGGGGAGAAGTCTGCTGCAAGACATGTCAAAGCTCTGCTTCTTAATTAGTTATTTCTCCCTTTTCTCATTCTGCTTTTAGAATTCTTTTTTGTCCTTGACCTTTGAGAATTCAGTTATTATATTCCTTGAGGTAATCTTATTTGAGTTGAATCTTCTTTGTGTTTTTTGACGTTCTAGTATTCTGAATATTCATACCTTCCTTTAGGTTTGGAAAGTTCACTGTAATTATTTCTTTTATTAAACTTTCTACCTTGATATCTTTCCCTGCCTCCTCTTTAAGACAAATAGCTCTTAGATTTGACCTATTGAGGCTATTTTCTAGATTTTGTAGGTGTACTGCATTGTTTATTTTTCTTTTTTCTCCTGTGACTGTGTGTTTTCATATAGTATGTCTTTGAGCTCACTAAATTTTTCTTCTGGTTGATCAAATATGCTTTTTGAGTGACTCTGATGCATTTTTCAGTGTTTCAATTGAATTTTTCAACTCCTGAATTTCTTCTTAAGTTTTAAAATTATTTCAATCACTGTTACATTTCTCTGATAGGATTCTAAATTCTTTCTTCATGTTATTTTGAAGCTCATTGAGCTTTCTCAAGACAGCTATTTTGAATTCTCTTTTTGAGGGGTCACATATGTCCACCACTCCAGGATTAGCCATTGGTGCCTTATTTAGTCTATTTAGTGAGGTCATGTTTTCCTGGATATTGTTGATACTTGTGGATATTCATTGATGTCTGGTCATTGACGAGTTAGGTATTTGTTTCAATATTTGCAGTTTGACCTTGTTTGTATTTATATTCCTTGAGAAGGCTTTGCAAGAATCAAAGTCAATTGAGTGTTGTTACCTAAACCTGAGGTTACTGAAGCCATTTTAGCACTAGAGGATGCCCTAAACCCAGGAATGCTATGAGTCTTTCAGACTCCTAGACACACAGTCTTGATGGAATTGGAGAAGATAAGGGATAATTCCCTGAATTTCCAGGGACAGTATCTTTCCCTCTTCCCTTACTTTCCCCCCCAAAGAAGGAGTTTCTTTCTGTGCTGGAATTCCTGGATTTGGGAGAGGGATGATGTGGAAATTCCTTTGGCAACCATAACTTGCACCATGCTGGGTCATACCTGAAGCCCATAGCCTTCCAGATTGGCAGAGTACTAGGGCTCACCCAAAGCCTACAGCTGCCACTGCCTGGTTATTGCTGATGTTTAGTTAAGATCCAAGGTCTATCCCACCAGGGCAGTGGATTCCCTTCTTGCATTGGGTGGGCCTAGACGCCATCTGGGAGCAAAGACCTGGTACTGAGGACTTCAGGAATCTAGCTGGTGCTTTATTTTACTATGGCTGAGTGTGTACCTAAGTTTCAAAACAAAGTCCTCTGTACTCTCTTGTCTCCTTTTCTTCAGTGGAAGGAGTCTGTCCCTGCACTGCAGTATTTGGAATTGGAGGAGGGGTGAATAGGCCTCCTTGTGGCTGTCACAGCTGGTGTCATACTGGATTGCACCCTAAACCCACTATATCTAGGACCAGTGCAGCACCAAGGCTTTCCCAAAGACTGGGATCTTAGTGGCCTGACTGCCACTAAATTTGTTTGAGGCCACAGGCCACTTTAGTCAGTGGTGAAGCTGTCTGGGATTTGGGTTCCTCATTCTGGTGGGGAGGATTGTCATTTGGCCCAGGGTTGGTCTAAATGTTCCTCTGTGAGCACCAGTGGAATTGTGATTGGTGTAGTATTCCGGACAGGATGGCACTGTGTTCCAGTGCAAAGTGGAACTCATTTTGTTCTTTTCTTCAGACACAAAGTCTTTCTCCTTTGCTGTGCTGCCTGGGGTTAGGGGTGGAGAGGTGTGGGCAATACAAGACCATGCTTCCTACATCTTTTTCCTTGTTATTATGTTAAAACCATGCACTGTGATCAATCATCTGATTTTTTGGCTCTTATTAAGTAAGGTGCTTTCTTGCATGGATAGTTGTTTTATTTCATGTTCCTGTGGGGTTGGGATGATTGCTGGAGGTTCTATTTGGCTATCTTTCTCCACTTCCTTGAGGACCACATAGCAATATTGGATGCAGGTACCAATGCCCAGGGACAAATGCAGAGAAATACTGGAACCATTACAATAGAAAATGAAGGTAAGTACTAGGAGTGGGAGATTTGGAAATAGCTGCATCTGCTGTTTTCCTCTGTTTTACGTGCAGGCAACCTAGCTTAATGCAGAATCACCTGCCACACACAAGCAGTTGCAGACTTGTGGGTCCCACAATCAGAATCTTCAGGGGAGAGTTTTGGAAGTCTGTAGTTTTAGATAAGTTTGAGAAACATTGACCGGCGTGTTGAGGAGAAAGACAATTAAAAACTACTAAATGAGATTAAGATTAAATTTACATTAGACCTCTGAAAATTATGTACGATATCAGGGAAGTTTAGTCATCTATATTTGTTTCACTTATTATTTATTTTTTTCACTTCTATTTATATGGCAATGAGCACTAATTGTTTATTTCTTTCTTTTTTTTAAAATTAAATCATAGCTGTGTACATTAATGTGATCATGGGGTACCATACACTGGTTTTATAGGCCGTTTGACACATTTTCATCACACTGGTTAACATAGCCTTCCTGGCATTTTCTTAGTAATTGTGTTAAGACATTTACATTCTACATTTACTAAGTTTCACATATACCCTTGTAAGATGCACCGCAGGTGTAATCCCACCAATCACCCTCCCTCTGCCCATCTCCCCCCTCCCTCCCCTCCCTTTCCTCCTTCCCCCTATTCTTGGGTTATAACTGGGTTATAGCTTTCATGTGAAAGCCATAAATTAGTTTCATAGTAGGGCTGAGTACATTGGATACTTTTTCTTCCATTCTTGAGATACTTCACTAAGAAGAAAATATTTCCAGCTCCATCCATGTAAACTTGAAAGAGGTAAAGTTTCCATCTCTTTAAGGCTGCATTATATTCCG
>CAUYPK010133724.1:0-42487 GCA_963574355.1 Loris lydekkerianus | reverse complement strand
TGTGTCAAAATCTTTGGTCATTTGCTCTTTGAATCCATTGAATTCTTGAGATAACTTTTGGAATTCTAATTCGATCTTATTTGCTATCCAGATCCTGAATTCAATTTCTGACATCTCAGCTATTTGTTTGTGCATGGGGTCTTGCGCTGTTTCTGCCCCATTGTTCCTTGGGAGAGTTGATCTACTCTTATTATTCATATTGCCATAGTTTTTGTATTGATTTTGCCTCATGATGGTTTTCCACCGTTGCCTCTGGCTTTCCTCAGAGTTGGGGAGGTGTCTCTCCAGGATTAGACCCCAGCAGGATCACTCTATTGTTGCTTAATCTTTGTAGGAAGTGACTTTGTGTAGTTCCTCTGGGAACTAGCTGCTCTAGCTAGGGAGTTCTGGTTGTGGAAGCAGCTCTGGTGTGTGGCACTCTTGGATTCACCAACAGGGCTGGGGGGGGGTGCACATGATTCTGGAAGTGCCTGGTGCCCAATGACTTTGGCACAGAGAACCCAAGGCTCCAGCAGTCTCTGGCCAGGAGAAGGGCTCTGCACAGAGGCAGGGAGGGCTCTAGAGGGCATGCAGCTACCAGGGTCCCTGGCCTGATGAACAGGCTAGTGTGGAGGCTGGGTGGACATAGGAGGGAGGATGCAGGGTTGCGTGGCTCCCGCAGTTCCTGGTTTGGGAATGCAGAGGCCCGGTTGGTGTGGGTCACTGGTCAGGGGTCGCTACACAACTCTTATGGAGGTCTGGGCGGCACCAAGCTCAGGAGTTTGAGGTTGCTATGAATTGTGAAGTTACGGCACTCTACCCAGGGCAACAGCCCAAGGCTCCAGTGTGCCAAAAATGCCTCACTCTGCCCCTAAGGATTAAGGCTGTAAGGCAGTTCAGTCCCCGCCTTTAGGCTGCTCAATCACTAGGTTACTTTGTCCCGCCTGATCCTTGCTCTGGGACCCTGAGGGTGGAGCTTGCCAGAGCAGTTCTTTCACAATGACTTACTTCACCCAGCTTAGTGGCTCATTCTGGGGCCCCAGACAATGCCCAACGTTCTCCACACTCCTACTCAAGCTCTCCCCAAGGCAGCTCAACTGAGGGCCAAGTCCAAGAACACAAAAATAGGTCACAGGTAAGGCCTTTCCAGTTTGCATTCTCACTGCTGCTTGTACTCACAGTTACCAGTGTGATTAGGTCGATCGAACACACGCAACCACTTGACAGTTTTCCACTGTTTTTCTCCTCCTCCTGGGGTCCAGAAGTCCATTGATTGCTCCCTGTATCCTCAAAGGGATGATCATAGGCAGATCCCACTGGCCAGAGATGCCTGGAGTCTTGTCTCCCATGACTCACCGTGCCCAGTTGCAGGGAAGCTGTAACTTGGCTGCCATCTTTAATCCAATGTGTGTTTTCTTCTTGTTCACTTCCTTCCTCTGCTTTCTCCTCTCACTATTTTCTTATTTTAAATTACCTTCTTTTTGAGTTTAGGTGTTGAAGTGGCCTCTTGGTTTGAGGCCAACAGGAAAAGAAGAGTAAAGAGCAAGAAGGTGACGGGAGAGGAAAAAATGAAGAAGAAAAAAAGGAAGGTGGGAGGAAAGGAAAGAAATAAAGAAAAGGGGAGAAGAAGAATAGAAAGAGAGGAAGAGAGTAACAGGAGATATGGTGGTGTCCAGCAGGGTGCTTTGATCCACACTCATAACTCTAGGACTTTTGGGAGTTAGGATGAGTGGGTCCTTGGAGGTCAGGAGTGCCTGACCTACCTGGGAAAAAGCAAGACCCCCAAAATATATTTATAAATGTATTTATTTTTTCTAAAATATAGAAAAAGAAATCAATAGTATGTTGCAATGGGGACCTACCCAAACTTTCTTTTCAAAGGCCAAAGCTAGAAGGATGCTGTATACTCTGCTTCCATGGCCTCCTTGAGCCAGATCAATACCATGACACCCTAGCTCTCAGAGAAAAGGAAAACATAATAATAAAAATAGATAAAGAAAATTAAAAATATATAATTATATAAGATAAAGAAAATATGGGATATCTTGTGTGAGAGTCAGGGGTAGAAGTTGTGGAAAGATTAGAAAAGTAGAAAAACCTCTACTTTTCTCAAAAAGAGAGAAAAAAAGAAAGAATACAAGAGGCTGAAAAAGCATAACAAAAAAGGAAGTGCTTTTGCTATTGAAAAAAATAAAAATGAAAAAATAAAAATTCAACCAAACCAAACAAAAACAACAAAAACAATAAAAATTAAGAAAATTGGAAAAGGAGGAAAAAAAAAAAGCAAAAAACAATTATATGTGTGTGTATATGTGCATGTGTGTGTGTGTGTGTGTGTGTGTATGTATATGTGAGATATATATATCTTACTATATTGCCTGGTCACCCAGTGGGTTATTTGTGTCAGGAGGTAGAGAATACACATGTTAGTTATTCTGTATAACATGATGGCTAGAAGCCATTCTCTGGTTGCTGAAGAGATCTGGTCCTGTCTTCCTGACTTAATTGCCCTCATTCAGGGACTGTTCACTTAGTCAGTATTCTGTCCCCATGGGCTTGGCCTCTTGAAGCTCTCATAAGCTCCCTTAGGAGCCACATCAAACAGTGCTCTCTGACAACAAAGTGGCCTTCCTGGGGGTGTTCTGGCTGTTCAGCTCAACCCAAGAATTGTTGTATGTGCTCAGCAAGGCACACGACAGCCAGTCATGCACTAGGATCCTGTGGACTGCTCCTCCTATATACCCTTACCACATGGCGGTGCCCTGCTTTTTTTACTCTTCCTGGTTATCAATGCCAGCTGCCATGTTGTATTCAAGTTCACTGACTTGTTTAATCCCCTCCAAGGCAGCTATAGTGAGCAGCTCAGTCAAAAATCTGCCAGACAGCCTGTTCCTGTCCCCAGTACTCCATGGGAGGGGCTAGCCAGCTTGTCTCTATCTATATCCAGACACTTGCCTTCTGTGCTTGTCTTCCTCAGCTCCAGACCTCCTCAATAACTCCTGGAGTCTGCTACTGCTTCACTATGCCTCTGGAGTAATGTTTCTGGGTAGGTTCCTTTAGCCAGAGATGGCTGGAGTCCTCTCCCTCTGTCTCACCATAAGTGGCTGGTAAGATGATGTTTCTAGCTTTCTATTTTGCTGATTGTGACCTTGTTTTTGTTTTTGTTTTTTTTGTTTGCCTTTTTTTTTTTTTTTAGACAGAATCTAATTATGTAGCCAGCGAGAGTGTCATGGTGTCAGCCTAGCTCACAGCAATCTCAAACTCCTGAGTTTGAGTGATCCTCCTGAGTAGCTGGGGCTATGGGTTCCTAACACAATACACAACTATCTAGGCACAAATTTGTTTTAGGCTTGATGGCTTTCATAGCTTTTTCTGTAAAAATCAATTGCATCTTTGATCATATAATTATTTCAGACTTTTGTGATATTCTTTCTATCAAGGTTCTCTCTCATGATATCAAGAATCCTTCCCATAGTGTACCATGTATAATAGACCTAAGGTCCTTATCACCTCATGGTCTAGAGACTGAATTAGAGGTGTTGGGTTTGGGGCAATTAGACCACTTTTGCACCTCTAGTGTTGAATTCATGGAGTTCTGGGTGGCCAGGGGCATTGTCCAATATGAAAATACCTTCCTGACAATGAAGCTTTACTGGAAAGTAAGTCCTGGCAATGCAGCTTTACTGGAAAGTACCTAGCAAGGTACTTTCTGACTTCAGAGACAAAGGGTACATAGCATGGAACCTATCAGAAAAAAAGGGTTTCCATTATTCAAACCTTCTTTTCATATAACCAAAAGACTGCCAGCTGCTATTTATCTTTTCTTTCCAAGGTTCTGGGGTTAGTAGTTTTATAGAAAAGAGAAGTCTTGATTATAAATGTAACTTCATTTGTAAAAAACTATGGATTAGCCAATCCACTCCTGCCTTAAATCCCCTCATATTTCTTCCTTTCCAATAAGTGTCATTTGTGGCATATTTTCAGAATAGAGCACTTTTGTCTGCATTAAGAACCTGTTCAAACAGATGTTCTTTCTCCTTAGTGATTTTCCTAATGGCTCTGAGAACTCACTGCTGACTCTTGATTGGAAGAAGCTGCTTCTCCTGCTAGTGTGACATTTTAAAAGCCAACCTCTTTCTAAGATTATCAAACCATCCTTGGCTGGCATTAAATTGTACAAGGTTTTTGTACCTGATAACATAGTTGCAGTGGTAGATTTGCAAATTTCCCTTTCTTCTCTCACAGTGGTCCTTATATCAGATTCATTTTTTTAAAAATGACAGGCAAGTGCTGCAGTAGATCTCAATCTAGGGCACACATCTAGTAACTGAATTTTTTTCTGATGAAATTATGACTTTTCTCTGCTCCTTGGAAACTCTTCCAGCATCACTAGTGGCACTTGTATGGGTCTCACGGTGTTATTAAAAGTTTATGGTATTGAACTAATACTAAACTAAACACAATGAAAATATGCAAGAACCACAGGAGATCACTTTTATCACAATACACAATTGACTAGAGAGATAAACTGTTCATGCAGAGATTATCATCACATGGTGTTTAAGCAGATACAATACTTGAGATCACCACAATAACAATAGAAGGTGGCTGTAAAATTATTACAGTATGCACTATGGTTAATTTTATGCAGTTATGATTTGATACTGCATCTTTTTAATTGTTTATATTTCTCTTGACTGAAAATAGTGCCATGTACAGACTGTGCTTGTGTCAGTTTTGATACATTTTAACTTTCTATAATAGATTTGTATATATTTCATGTTAGTAAATGATCAAAAAGGCTTTTATCTGTGTACATTTTATGCATTCATGGAATACTTTTTCTTAATTTTTTGCTAGGCTACATGGTTCATCTATGAAATTTTTTGTTATAAATCGCCAAGAAGTTTTCTAATGTATTTATTGAAAAAAATTCACATTTAAGTGAACCCACACAGTTCATACCCAGGTTGTTCAAGGGCCAACTGTACTATCAACATATTAATTTTGGGGGGTGGGTGGATATGACAGAAAGTCTCAATCTCATAGTTCTTGAGAAATGTTAAGAATAGTAGACTTTGTTATTCTGACTTTTGAATAATGTTGAACAGAACAAAATAAATGTGGGCATATGGAGTTGAATGAGCAATCACATTTGGATCTAAAATTACACAATTAGGACCTGGAGTTTTCCCATATGGGAAGACAGTGTGGCGTAATGGAAGGGATCCGAGTATCAGATAATGAGCTGTCCAAGCTCTCATTCTGCAATGGGGGAGGTGGCCACACCCTCCTCCTTTTATCTTGCCTTCTCTCTTGTGCTCTCCCTCCATTGCCATACCTGCATATTTCAATATGGTCACTCATGCCATAAAAACATAGCTCTCTTGGAATACCTGAATTCTCCTCTCCTGCTGATATAAATCTAGTCATGAGACCAAGTAACTCACTTTGCCTCTTTGGCCTCAGATTTCTCATTTGTGAAATGGAGGATATGGGACAGATGGTTTCAAACATTCTTTCTTGCCTTCTGACATTATGAATAAAGATTTCTATTCCTCAAAATCCATCCTCTTTGGAGTTTTGATTTTCGAGGCTTCAAGTACGAAAGAAAGTTGTGCTCCAATTTGGGTGCCATGGGCTTGAATTTTGCATCTGTAGTTTTCCATTGTGTTCCAATGACCAGAAGAGAAATGATGTGGTGCATTTATCAACTAGTGACTAAAGTGACATTAAACACTTGAGATACAATGCCACGCCAGATGTGACAGCTGAATATTCATTAGACAGAACATTTTTAACTCAAAATTAAACTAGTAAAATACATTCAAAATGCTTTAGTTTGTGACTGATTTTAAACACAAATTGTTGCTACAAAGTTTGATTTACTTTCCAGCACGAACAATCCCTGAGGCCTTCCTATTACATGCATATTTTGGATTATTAAATATCCATAAATATAATCTAAAGTTAATAGATCTTCTTTTGGTGAAGACAAGATTAAAGAAAAAACAAAAACAAAAACTACTCTCCCCTTCACATAAGTTTGTTCATTAAAATATGTCTTTCTTTGCTCTTGGACTTTGTCACTGCAGCACCAAACTGAGTACTATGACATTTATGGTGTGATAAAATTCCTGTCAACCCATGATAACTTTCAGATTGAAGTAGAGAAAAGTGCACTTATTAATCATTCAGTACGTGCCTAGAGCACCAACTGGTTTGCAGGCATTTGCTGAAAGAAAGCTTGTTAGAAAAGTGGATGAATGAACAAACAGAAAATAAAGGCATTCTGTACATCTTTTCCCGTGCAATGCCCAATGCAGTCCTCCAGGATAAAGTGTTCAGCCTTCACACCTTAATTAAGGGGAAAAAAGGTATCCAAAGTCCCACAGCTTGTAAGCAGCAGTGCAAAAATTTAAATGGATACAAAGCTTATTTTTGAAGGGGGAAAGTGGTACTTAATGATGCTTTCTCATGATGTAGATATAACTGTACTATTGGATTTTCTTTCACTTGATTGGAGGCATTATATGCCTTCAGATAATATGACAACGTGGGAAGAATGCAAAGTTTAGAATTAGACAGGTTTAACTCCTATCTTTATCATTCAGTAGTTGTGTAACTTCCAGCAAGTTTATTAACAGCAAGGCTCAGTTTCCTTATTTATAATATAAGAATGTTATCACCTAGAAAAATTGTTCTAAGGATTAGAAAGAATATGTACAGAGTTTCCCCCTATATCTGATGCTTCCTGGCTATATTAGTACTATGGGTGCTGATTAAATATTTCATGAATGGTATCTTTGGTTATGCAAATATTTAAACGGCTCAGTATAGCTCAACTTCTAAAACAGTGAAACAGCACACAAAAAGTTTGAAAACTCTAATGAGCAAGTGGAAAGTGAAAGTTTTGGCACTCCAAAGTCATTACTGTAAGGAAAGTAATTACTAGTGTGAGCTGCCTGTAGTATAACTGGCTTGACTCCTAATTTTGTTTGGGACAAAAGTCTAATCAGTTAAAACTCCTAAAAGAAAACAGATTCTGCCTAAGCTATGTTCATTAATTCTTTCCTTACCACTGAGGTTAAATTCACAGTTGTAGTGCTAACGAACTACACACACAGTTTCTGAATCTTCCAGGTGAGTTTTGTTTTGTGCTTAGCAGTCACAAGGTGAACAACATAACTCACTTTCTTGGTTTTGATTTCAGTAGCTCTTCCAATTACAACACTAATGTGCCAGGCCTGCCCGTATGACCAGGTGCTGTTGCTAATGGAGTTTTCTCTGCTTACCTTGCAGAAAGGGAAAGCGGTTTTGGTTTTATTCTATTTTCAGGGGTGGTGTCAATCCAAATGATGTGAGTGGTAATGAACATGTAATCTTTGATTTTATTCAAATGTAGGGAAAAATTAAATCTATTTTTTTTTTGCCTAATGTTTGAGAGACAACTACTGGGACACAGAGGGGTTAGAAACACATTTATGGAGCGTTGGTTGTCTAAGGACCAAAGTCCTGAGTAGGACTTTAGTCAAGCAAGTTTCCATCATCTTTCATGTCATGATCACAACAGTGACAATTACAGTAATAATTACAATGGAACAGTAACCATCTCCTTTGTGCAGGTACTGTGCCAGCCATTTTAAATGTTTTGTATCACTTGGACTTTACAATACATTAACATACTATCTTCTTTTTTTAGGTCAAATATTGAGTCTCTGGTGATTGCATTGTGATGTGGGTCTCTTAAGTGGTAAGTTACAGACTGTGACTCACATGTAAATTGTCTGATCTCGAAACATATTCTTTTTGCTGTTATCCCTGCCCAAATCCTGCATGTGTAATCACACTTAGCTCACATAAACTCTCTATACCTCTGTTTCCTTGTTTTTATAGTGGACACGTAATATTGTCCAAGTCAGTTATTTTAGGGACAACTGTAATGATAAATGAGGATATTCACTAACTAAGGATTAGATTATTATCTCTTCTTGTAAGAGAAAATACATTACTATCATTGAGCAGCAACACCAGCAATAACAACCTCCTCTCCCCCAGGACCCAGATCTAGGAGAAATGCCTGATGGTGTCTCTGCAAGCTGGGGGCTTGGTTTCTGCAACAGGGAACACAAAAGCTTCCTCCACAATATTTCTTTACATTCTCCTCCTGCTACTCAATACAGCAGGAGGAGAATATAAACCCCTCCATAAGTGCTTCCCGATGACAGGTACTTAAGTAGGGGGAAATCCTCACTGTCAAGACTGCCATGGAAGAAAACTCATAGGAAAGGAAGTCTTAGAAATTGCCTATTATTCCTCATTTATTCCAAGTTCCTCAACAAAAGGATTTCAGAAGCATCTCTAGGCATGGTTTGGGAGGAGGGGTAGAGTCAGGTTAGGAAAGATGGGGTTAAACTCATCTCACGGACCTCTGAAGCAAACAGAGTGGTCCTATTGCATAGACTCTATTTCCCATGGCACTTCCTTGCCCATTTATTATTATTATTATTTTATTAAATCACAGCTGTGTACTTTAATGCAACCATGGGGCACCATACACTGGTTTTATAGACCATTTGACACATTTTCATCACACTGGTTTACATAGCCTTCCTGGCATTTTCTTAGTTATTGTGTTAAGACATTCATATTCTTCTTTTAGTAAGTTTCACATGTGCCCTTGTAAGATGCACTGTAGGTGTGATCCCACCAATCACCCTCCCTCCCCTCCCTCTTCTCCTTCCCCATATTTTTAGGTTATAACTGGGTTATTGATTTCATATGAAAGCCCTAAATTAGTTTCATAATAGGGCTGAGTATATTGGATAATTTTTCTTCCATTCCTGAGATACTTTACTAAGAAGAATATGTAGGCCACCATTCGATCCTACAATTTCTCTACTGGATATATACCCAGAAGTCCCTGCCCATTTTTAAGTCACTGTCTCTCAGCTCCAAATTGGCCGCAGTGTACCCTGGTTGGTAATTCTGCAAACCACCTTTCTTCTTTGCCAGCAGCTTCCTAGTAAGTTGTGACAGCAGAGAGTGCTCAGAGGAGACCATAACATCTGAGGAGAAAAGAGGGACTGAGAACAACTGGCTCCTCCTCTTCCTGAGGCTTTCTGCCTGCTTCCTACTTCTGCACAAAGTCTGGATACAATTCACATGTGCCGGCATTAGCCGACTAGAACACTTTCCTTAGGGTTCAGCGCCCCAGCCCCACAGCCCCTTCTCTGAGCTCAGATCTCAGCACCAGCAAAGCAGCGCCCCTTCCTCCGAGGGCTGCATTTTAGCTCCACGGTGCACCTCCTTCACGCTTTCAAGTCATTACTTGCAAAGTAACTGCAAGCACTTCCTTTCCTTTTCCGCACTTGTTACTTCCACAGTACCTTCGCGTTTCCCTTTCGCCCTTTCATTTATCTCATTAACAATTGTAAGCCTAATTAACAATATTTTTTATACTGAGAGGGGGTTTCCCCAAGAAATGAGTGGGTTTAGTCTCCTGCTTGCACCCTGTGTATGTGCCCTCCCACCTGCCTCCTTGTTCCAATAACAAGATGATGGCTATGACCTTTCGTGGGAAGGGAGAGGGAGCACAAAACTCAAATGGCTAAAAAGACTGTGAGTCTACAGCAGGGGAGCTGGAGGGGACAGTCATTTGTTGAGAAGTTACTATATACAACCACTGTGCTAACCATTTTATATACATTATTTCTTAATCCTTACACCATTGAATTAATAATATGAAAAGTCCTCATATCATGAATCACTTTATAAATGAAGTTGGAAGAGACTAAATCACTTGCCCAACTGACTTAAAGAGGTAGACTTGTAGCCAGAGCCCCAGCGGGTCACCTCTGGCAGAAACAGCAGTGTTCACCCCATGTGTGGTGTGACCCCAAACACTCCCCGTGCACAGTAAGGAGAATGGTGGGAGGTGCTGGCTTCCTGGAGGGAGTAGCTCACTCCAGGACAAGCCGGAGGAAATGCATGGAAAACGCGATGCGGGAGCCGACGGTGGCATCTGGTTAGAGACTGGGGACAGGGACAGTCCACACAGAGAGCACCTTGTGCTGTAGCAGCTCTGTTAAGTTTACACAGTGGAGGAGAAGGTGGAAAGAGACGCAAACGAAGGTGAAAGCAGACAAGGGACTTGATTCCCACACAAAGTTAGGATTTCTGTTCTTTGCCATAAGATCATTAGGCAGTGCTGGGCATATTAATCTCTTTTTTAAAAAAAATTTTTTTTGAATTAATGTGAGGCTTATAAAAACGTTGCAAAAATAGTACATAGAAGGCCCTTGTCTCCTCTCCCTACTTCTCCTGATGTTAACATTTTTTACAAGCATAGTGCGATCACGAAGGAGAAATTAATATTGGTGCAATATTATTAAACTACAAACCTTTTTAAAAGCTCACTAGATTTACCGCTCATGACTTTTTCTATTCTGTCAGGAGTCTATTGAATTGTATACAATTCTATTTTATTCTGTCAGAACCTCACATAGCATTTCAATGTTACTTTTGGCTTATTTCATCTAGTCTGTTATAGTGCTGAAGTCTTTCATGCTCTTTCTTAATTTTGGCACTTCTGAAAAGTTCTGATACTTTGTGTAATGAATACAAATTTGGATTTGTCTCATGTTTTCTAAAGTCCAGTTAAAATATTGTCAAAAATGACTGTGTGCTTTTCATATCAGGGGATTCATGCCATTTTTATCTTTGATTACTGTCGATGTTAACCTCAATCACGTGGTTAAATTGGTGCCTTCTGAGTGCTGTAAAATTACTTTTGTTGTTCGTGGTGGTGAGTGTAATGTGGAGATACTTTGGAATGATGTAAACTTCATTCCTACTCAAAATTTTAGCTTCCTTGGGTAAATTTTACTTACAACATTTATTACTGTGGTGTTTCCCTAATGCTGATTCTCTGTCTTGTTCTTTCCTTCCCTCTGCCCCTTCCTTCCTTCCTTCCTTCCTTCCTTCCTTCCTTCCTTCCTTCCTTCCTTCCTTCCTTCCTTCCTTCCTTTCTTATCTCTGGAACTATAAAATCTTTTCTGACCTTCTGTACTTAGTTATTAGAATTCTACTTTCAGGAAGAGCTGAGCAGGACAGGAATGTTATCCTTATAAAGAATCATATTGTATAGCACATTGGAGCCTGGATTGGAAGTGGTCAGGCTGGGCTGCCTGACTTTGGAGCAAAGGAAAGGGGAAGCAAGGTGCTGGCAGGCCTTCTTCTCCGTGTGGCTGGTGCAGTGGGAAACTGTGGTGGGGGGCCCAGGAAAAGGGTCAGGCCCAGGGAAGTGTGCCCTGATCTTTAAGATGCAGACTTGTTCAAAACTCTAATTTATTTTGGTCTTTTCTATAAATGATTTTCTTTCCAACTAAAGGGAGTGTTAAAATATTTGTGGTAGTTATCTCAACAGACTGACCAAAGGAAGAACAGCTGAGCGAGCTGTCTCACGTACAGAACCTGGGTAAGTGCACATTGTTGGGCTTCCTGGCAGCTTCGCCCTGCAGACTCCCCACAGTGCACAGGATGAGATGGAAACACACACAAGCCAGACTCTCTGTGATGGGGCTCCTGCCTCCCCTCGCAGACTCACCGCCTACCAGTTTCCGTCCTCTGCTCAAGCCGTCTCAGTTAGCTGGCGGTCTTCACAATACACTGTGGCTTTTCACACTTCGTACTTTCACAGACAAGTTTGTTTTTGCAACTTCTTCCCTCCATCCTCCACTAACCTAACCATGTCCTCTGGCTGAACCCTACACATCCTTTGAGATCCAATGGCTGTACCCACTCCAAAGCTTTTCTGAGACCCTCAGGCAACCAGGAATAGAATTTGTATGTATTTATGTTATTGTACTAAATACATCTCCTTGCAATTACTGGTTCATATTTTCTTCCTATTGTCATATAATTTCATAACAATATTAATAATGGGTTAGGTGTGATATCTATTAGTTGTTTGTTTTTGCTAGCACCTTACCTGTATTCTTATTGTCATTTCATATGAGATGGCCACTATCATTTTTACCTATTTATAGAATAAAAAACAAGCTTAGAGACAAGAGGCAGTTGCCAAAGGCTGCCCAGTTGACTCGTGGTGCCCCGGTTGTCAGGGTCCCAGGCCGTGTGTCACAACACCATTCTCTCCACCCTCTCTCCAAGTCTCACACTTCTCAAACCACAGTTTTCTCATCTTTCTCCTCAGTTCACTGCATGAATTGAAAAGATGGAAGGTTATTGAAGAGATGGTATCCCTCAGTTTGGGAGCTGAGGGTGGGGGAAGGGGCTTGGTCTTGCAGTGTGTCCTCACCACATTCCCCCTGTGCTCCTCACCAGTGTCAAAAGCCATCCAGAAACCCTTTCCAAGAAAAGATGCAAGACAGATGTGTTTAGAATATGTCCGTTCTCTTTTCCTGCTTCCTGCGGTCAGGTGCACTCTACCGGGCTGTTTGTGCACACAGCTAAGCCAGCCACCCATATGGGAAAGGCACCTGACAGAGTGAGCAGAGTGTCCTGATGGGATTTGCCTGTGATCCCCGAGCTCCAGGGACTCAGAGCTCCTGTTTTCAAGCTTCCACCCTCCCCCACGCTTTGCACTGGCTTTAACTATGACCAATTTGGAAGTTCCAGTTGCATGTGTTGGGACAAAATATGTACAGCTGTGGAAAAACAAAAACGTGAAAATTCATTGTATGTGTGTGTGTGTGGGGAACATTCATCAATTGCCACTAAGTACTTAAAACAAAAGTGTTGCCATTCCTATCAAATAACATTCCAGTTTCCCAGGGTGAAGTAGTCTCTCCTTGTGGGTATGTATACAATACATATTTTCATGTATACTTCTCCTTACAGTTTTGTTGGGAGAATATGAAATTGGCCCTCCAGTAATAGCATTTTTAGGTCTAAAACTGTTGAGCTAATAACACATCTCAAGTCCTGATAAGATACAGTTATTACTGTGCTGAAAAGACACAAAACAGCAAGCCAATTCTTCTTAGAATTTGAAATTAATGTAGAATTGTTTCTTACTTCTCCTTGCCCTATGTGCCAGGTCAGCGCTTTGAATCTGGTAGATGTTCAAACTGTTTTCTGAATCAATTGGAGGATCTCCAGATACGTATTTACCCCTCTTGTTTGCTGGATGAGGTGCTTAAATGCATTTGTCATACAACACTTCAACCTTGCAAATCCTAAATTGACTTCTATTCCTATCTTATTTATAAGAACATAGAGCAAATCCTAAAGCAGGAATCTTCACTCCCTGTGAAACAGAGATCAGGAAAGGAGACTTCATCCCACCACCCACACTCCCATGGAGGCTACACCTGAAGCACAGCCTGGCGCTGCCTTGAAAGTGGTGGGCAAGACTACCTAGGTAGGGGGAGAAGGGCACTTGGGGCTAGAACACCTAGTCTAAATGTTGACTCTGCCATTTGCTAGCTGTGTCTTTCTCATCAAGTTAGCTAACCTCTCCGAGCCTCAGTTTCTCCACATGGAAAATTATTAACAACCATATCCATTTCATAGGACTCTTCTGAGAATAAAATAAAATAAAAATGAAGACGTTAGAATATTCTGGACATAGCTAGTACTTAATAATACCAATAGCCATAATTTATGTACGCATTATAATTGGTACATTTTATACATATTGTCTCAAATCTATCTAGCAACCATGCAAAAGAAAGAAAATTCTGCTTCTACAGATCAAAAGACTGAGACTTGGTTAAGAAAAATGGCTTGTTCAGGCTATACAGCTGGTAAATGAAGAAGCTGAGATTCGAATATATGTCTGAATTACAATGAATCTCCCTTTCCCACTACATCATGTGGCTTCCTTGCAAATAGACCCTTTGGGCATTCTATAATTGCCTGTCCACTCTTCCTTCCTTTTGACACATGGGTGCATACTTATCCATGTACATATTGAGTGACTCTCACTATCAGGAACATATTCAGAAGCCAGTACTCTCTTCCCACTCCAGTACTTTGCAAATGCTACCAGCTCTGACGTAGTCTTCCTGCCATCACAGGCCCATCCTTTTGTGAAGAACTCATTCTCAGTAGCCTCTATGTCACTTTTTCCAGGAAGCCTTGCTTGATACAATTGATACCAACATCAATTCACTCCACTCTCACAACATCCTTCAAGACTTGAGTGACTCATTTTCTCTTGACCTTGATGACTTTAATATTGTTTTCCAATGGTCTTGTTCAGCAAGTCAAATCATGCTTCTCAGAGGTCTCAGCTCATTCTTTTTCCTTTCTCTGAATTTTCTAGCTTGCAAACACAGGCCCTCAAATTCAACTACAGATGTAAGAATCTACCAATATCAAAGGGTACAAAGAGGCAAGGATCTATAAAAGGGTCTTAATCCTCCAGATGGATTACTCTAACAGTTTTCTATCCGATGTGTCTGGGAAGGGGAGGTATCACATATATCTTGTTCACCTTTGTATTTCCCAGCTCGGAGGCAAATGTCTAGTAAAAGATTGTAATTAATATGTATTTGCTAAATAAATGAATTGAAAGAGTTTAGTAAATTACAAATTGCTAATAAATGAATAAAGCCATTTTCCTCCCTCCAGTCTCATTTTCTTCTAATTCATTCTTCTTTATCTGGAATTATCTGTTCTTCATTCAGATTTACTTATATTACTTTTTTCTTTCAAACATGTTAGTTATTTTTTAGAGTCCTCAAGATGAAGCTCCAGAATTCAAACAACTAGGGTCTTCATGATCTATAGTTTAATCATATAAGAGACAATAATTTTCTAAGATCCACTGAATCTATTTCTTGCTTCATCTTTCTTTGCTCAGTCCTTCAAAGACTATATTTCAGCTATATTGAGTTATTTCCATTTTTAGAAAATTTTTAGGATTTTTCAGAAATTAAGGCTTTCTTCTTGCCCTCATACTTTGCAAATGCTATTACTTCCGACTTACTCATATGGCTATTCACCCGGCTTTGTCGAGGTTTTTAGTCTTCATCCTTCAAGTCTCAGACTAGATGTTACCTTCTCTGAGAATAGTGGTTTAACTTCCCAAAATCTTATTGAAGTGACTCTGGATGGTTTTTACAGATTGCATTACAAAGGCATCTCTGAGTGTTTGTCTGTCCTGCCACATAAAAGGATGAAGGAACAAATGAAAATTTTATGATACTTTATCTATTCCTTCCTTTAGAAAATCATTGTCTATGGTAACTATGGTGTATTGTCTTGTGAATATGTTTATTTTCTCTTCTGCTAAACTGTAAGTTTAATGAGGTCAAGGGCTTTTTCTTTTTAGCCCTCTCATAAATAATTCATAGTTGGAGTTTAATAAACATTTCCATTTCCTGGATGTCTCTAAAGGGTGGTTATCAGTGGTATGTTAGACAAGTAGAATGATTCTTCCTTCAATAATTTTTATTGAGGGAATGTTGTGAGCACTGTGCTAGGTAAGAGAAAAGTAAGAGATAAGCAAGGACTCTACCCTGTAAAAAACTGCATTCTAGTGGAGGAGTGACACATTACTAAAGAAATATAACAAGGTGAAATTAAAAGTTATGCTAAGAGCTAAGAAATAAATTTGTCATATTGGGGAACAGAAATAAGAATGTCAAAGCTATGAGGAAGTTACTTAGTTGAAAGGCGACCGCTGAAGTCCAGGTGAGAGAGTAAGGAACAATTGACAACAAGGATGAAATGAAGAAGAAGGATTCAAGTGGTGATTGCGATGCAAAATCATTTGAATTTGGGTGACTTGGTGATGGATTGGGTGTAAATTGGTGAGGCTTAAGGCAGCATCAGGACTGACTCCTCGTTTTCTGCCTTGTCCAGTTGCAGGGATGATTGAGCCTTCACTGAGCTGGAGAGCAATGAAGGAGAGCCAAGTTTCTAGGTATGATGACGAGTTCACGTAGGCACATTTTTAGCTTAAGATTTCTTGATGTTATCCAAATAGTAAAAAGCATGGTTGAATTTATAAGACTAAATGATAAAAGAGAGAAAGCTAGGCTCAAAATACACAACTGAGAATTGTTGGCATTTATGTGCTAATTGAAGTCATCATATGAATAAAATTGTGAAAGGGAAGTTCAAAGAGAAAAGAACAATAAAAGGAGAGCAAAGAAGTAGCAGTTGTTCAAGACCATACCCCTGGGGGTCATTTTTTATTCCTTCATCAGGGGTCCTGTTTGTTCTAACTCCACAAATGTGCTGACTCCCATCACTTCTCACAACTTCCTCATCTGCCCTCATCGTCTAATCCATCTCTCTGCTTCCATGATTGTATCACCGGCAGTTCATTCTTTACAAAAAAGACAGAATCATTTTTTTAAAAAGTATATACATCTGATCGATAATGTTACAATTGTTTTCCATGACCTTTAGATCTGAATTTAAACTTCTGACCATGGTCTTCTAAGGTTAACTAGATCTGACATTTTCTATTGCTGTTGCCTTCATCCACAATGGTTCAGTAATACTGGCCTTCTTGGTTTAAATTAAATATGACAACTTGTATTTTTGTATTCCAATTTCCAAAGTTCCCATTTTTCATTCTTTCTTCTAGAAATTTTCCTCCTCACATCCTCTTGTTGGAGATCTTCTGGTATCAAATGTCCTCTCAGAGAGGCTTTTTTTGACCCCCTTTTAAAAATGGAAACACACATCCTTCAATCATTTTATTCCCTTTAGTTTCCACACAGAATTTTATTTTACTATCAATAATTATATTACCTTTTCAAATTATTTTTATAATGTGTTTCCCCTTCTACATTATAAGCACATGAGAATATCTGCTTACTGAACCTGTTTTATTCATTACTCTTTCTCTAGCGTCAAAAACAGTGACTGAAATAAATTATTTTTTAATAGTGAGTTAATGAATAAAAGAATGAATAAATACCAAATATATGACAATATTTGGGAGCACAGTACCCCAGAGAGGGAATTCTGAGGACAAGGATTATTTCCAAGTTCACAACTATTCATCTGAGTGTTGTCTCTGAGAGTGTTACTGCATTCTCTTCAGATTTATTTGTCTTTTCTCCAAAATAAGGGGCCAGTCTATTTAATCTCTGTATGCACTATTTTCTCAGTAGTCAATACACAAACGGCCTTCATTCATTTGAAGGCAAGGCTGAAAAGCAAAATGGCCACTGACTGTGATATGAAATGGTGGATACTTTTTATCTTCACTTATCCCCATTGTAAGTAATACAAATCTCAAGTCCAGATCCTACATCTGTGGACCACCTACCTACCTCTGTAGCTCCTTAAAGGAGCTTCACACTGCTGGGACGTTCCTATATGTGCCTCTAGAAGAGTTACTTACACCATTGAATTTTGTACTTTTCTATGTACATATAATGTTCCTTAATGTCCTTTGCTTCAGCTTAAATAACTCCCTTTAGTAATTCCTGTAAAGCAGTCCTAGTTGTGATGAACTCCCTTAGCTTTTGTTTGTTACTTATGTGTATGAAATAAAAAACAATCAAGTTCAGAGAAGCAGAGTAGAATGGTGGTTGCAAGTTGCTGAGGACTGAGGACCACAGGAAGAGGTTAGTCAAAGGTTCAAAATCTCCAAGAGACAGGAGGAATACTTGGGTTTCTTTTTAGGTCTATGGCACAGTATGGTGAATACGGTTAATATTAGTGTATTATACATTTCAAAGTTGCTAAGAGAGTAAATTTTAGATGTCCTCATTACAAAAAAAAAAATGTTTGATGTGATGATATGTTAATTAGCTTGATTTAATCATCCCACCCTGTATTAATTATAATATATATGTGTGTCCCCTAAATATGCACAATTATAATTAGTAAATTTACAATGCAATTTTTTAAAAGTATATTCTTTTTAGGATAATAAGATATTTTATCAACCATCATCATCATTACTATCATCATCACAGCAACTAATTTTCAGTGAAGGCTCCTATTATGCCAAGTAACCTACTAAGTGTTTTATAAATGTAGAGATATTATCATGAGCCCCATTTTGTGGAAGAGGTATCAGAAGCTTAGAAAGTTCTAGTGGCTTGACGAATACACTAAGCAAGCAGTAAAGTAAGCAAGTATCAAACCCACATTTCTGCCTGACTCTGAGCCTTCTGCTTCCCTGCTCATATTCTTTCTCCTTCAAGACACTGAAAAGTTCAGATGAGCAATGAAAAATAAGTAAAACATAAATTCGAATATGCTTCTATGTAGCCCTTATTTCCAAAAAAGAGAAAAGATTAGATCAATACTAGCATAATTAAGATTTTGGTTTTGTTACTTATGCTGTTTGACATCGTATCATTTGTTAATGAGGAGTTCGTGAAGGTAAAAGACATATGCTGTTAGCAATGCCCTTACCTTCTTTTAAGAAAGTCTATATCCCACCATTGCATAAGGGCCCATAAGTGCTAAGCAACAGAATAAATCTATCAGAAAAATATGAACAGGAAATCAGTTTTAATAGTCAAAATGGTCCTTTTAATTTTCTGAAAGATTTTTTTATAATGGATAATTAAATAAATAAACCACAATATTTTTCTAATGCCTGTATCGTTGTTTTGTTCAATTTATGAGTATCAGAATCATTGTTTGCTAAGAGCAAATAGGAGTAAAATGAAATATTTTCCAATAGAAATGATAACTGAGTGCTTGTATAACAGAACTGTTTGTTTAAACAAAGCAGACTAGTGTCATATCTAAGGGATTCCAATTCTGCCATTCAATCTTACATTTGTTCTCCAAACAATAATTAAGGACACATATTTAGCTAAATGGAAGAAAGAACTAAGGAAATCTGACTGTTTTCACATGTCTCAAATGTAAATATAATTCACTACAAGGCTCAATATTCTCTGAACAGCTATGATTTCTCATAACTACATGACTTAGCTGGTTTTTCTCTGTGCATATTTGTGGTGGGGGGATCTTTAAAGAACAGTTTCTCCAATTAACAAATTCCTCCTCTGCATTAAAAACTAAATAGATATTTTCCAATATCTGTTTTTAACATTTTTATTGTCATTATTTTTAGTTGCAAAGTCTTGTTATATTGTCTAGATTGGCTTTGAACTCCTGAGCTCAAACAATCCTTTAAGCTCAGCCTCCTGAGTAGTGGTACCACTGCACCTGGCTTCAGCGTGTGTTTATTAAACAAATACACAACTATGAGGAAAAGAGATACTTTTATCTCCGTCAAATGAACTACAGAAGAAAATTCTTTAGTAATGAGAATCTCTGAAAAATGAAAAAAGTATCAGCAAGAGAAAGGATCACTTGTGAACATTTCTAAGTCTGAAGAATATGACATCAATAAAAGAAATCACAAGTTGAAGCAAAACTCCTCTGTGCTATCCTTGCTATTCAGAAACTGGCTAGCAAGCTGAGATGGTGAAATAGAGAGACTAGCCATCTCTCTGCTTCATCTGCCAGGCCTCTTCAACCTAAAGTAAGGTTAAGATTAAATTTAATGCTGAATTAAGCATGCATTTGGTTAAAAATCTTGGACGAGACTTACTGACATTGTGTTCGTAACTTAGGGACTTTATGACTTTCTAATATCTGACTATGAGCAGAAGAATCAAGGGCATTTCGTCTAGCAATGGGAGAACAGATAATTTTTACTAAGTAATTTCCATAGGTATAGTATTACAGAGTTGGTGACCAAGTCCCCGGGGAGAGGACTCATGGATGCTTGGGCTGGTTTTCCCAGACTTTGTGCACTTTTTCCTTTGTCTATTTTATTCTGTACTCCTTTCCCCATAGCAAATCATAGTTGCTTAATAGTAACTAGTATTATTATAACTCTAAGTGGTGTGCCTACTTTATATTGTGGCACTGTATTAAATGTCACATTTAACATCATTCCACTTAATCTCCAAACAGTCCCATCACTATTATTAGCATGCTCATTTTAGATGGAGAAAATTGAGGTTAGAGTATTTTACATACCTTACCCCGAGTCAAATTTGCCTGAGGCCCGCGCTTTCAAATAGCCATTAGGAATCACTACCACATTCTTACTCTCTTAGTACCAAGATATAGGAGAAATTTTTTCCATGAATCTCTGTAAACAAGACACTGACATTGCAAACTCTATTTCATAATAATTCTGCAGTAAATTCAGTAGCAAGCTTTGTGCGACTCTCATAATGCCCTTATCTGCAGGCAAGGAAAAGGAACCCATCATTACACAGCTCTGATCTAAAGAAAGAAAACTGGACCCCAGCTCTCCTACCCGCAAGACTTCACCACAACCTTCGTGTGCCCAAACATCCCATGTAAGATGACTTCAAACCTCCGGTGTTGGTCTGAATGTGCTCTGCACAGGAAACTTTGAAACAAGGCTGGACGCAGTGGCTCACGCCTGTAATCCCAGCATTTGAGAGGCCGAGGTAGATGGAGTGCCTGAGCTCCCAGGTTCGATATCAGCCTGAGCCAGAGCAAAACCTCATCTCTAAAAATAGCTGGGAGTTGTGGCAGGTGCCTGTAATCCCAGCTACTTGGAAGACTGAGGCAAGAGGATCACTTGAACCCAAAAGTTTGAGGTTGCTGTGATGCTACGACACTCTGTGACACTCTACGATGGGTGACATCTCAAAAAAAAAAAAAAAAAAGAAGAAAATGAAAGGAAAAATGACTATTTTGGGTTGAAGGAGTGACATAAACATACACTCTTTATGAGAATTTATTGAAACACTTGAAATGAAATTTTTTTCCTCAGGAATCCTTTTAGCAATTTGAGAAATTTGTACTTGGAGAGGTAATGTTATTCTGGTTGTATTTGGCTATGCCAGTGACCCTCTTTCCTTTCTCCTGTGCCGAAAAAGCATCACAAATGGAGAATTTAAGATCATGACACAGACATTCTACAGGACACTTCGTGAGGCTTCCCTGGTGTTCCTGTAGACCATGCCTCCCAGTGCCCCATCTACCAGTTGTCTGGATTTCACATCCCTCCTACTTCCCCAACTCCACTAAAATTGTTCCAGTATCATCGGAGGGGATCTTTTTCTCCCTGTGCATAGTTTATTACATCATAAACAAAACAACTAGAAAAATAAAGCATACATCATAATCATAAACCTGGGGTAATTTTCTTGCTCTAGGAATTACTTCAGAATCACCTTCAGTGGTAAGTACTGACCCTTAACTTTTTTCCTTAACTTTTTCAACTACAGGAATTTCTCCTTTTTTTGTTTATGACAGTGGCCATTTGTCTCACAGAAATGATTGATCTATGCTCATTAGGTATTTCATCTGTAATGTGTGTCAATTTCTTGCAGCCTGGGAAAATCCCCTGCCAACATGCTTTAAAAACAGGTGTCTTAGGAACTTGGCTATTGGGCAGCTGATCATTATTACACACTTCATGATCCATGTGGAAAAATATGTTGGGATTAATGAAAATTTGTTTGTGGCTCTATTGGAGTCTTTGACATGTAAGCAGACACTTCTGACTCAGGGCCTAGCAATCAACTAACAAGTGATGGTTATATATGATACATCCTCACTTAAGGTTGTCTGTAAGTTCTTGGAAACTGTGACTTTAAACAAAAAAACATATAATGAAAGCAGTTTTCCCATAGGCTCATTAACATAAGCCAGAGTTAAGTTTCTACAGCATATTTCTGACCCCCCCCCAATCATCAAACTTCTGAAGACCAAAGCAAATATAATACTAAACATTGAAATAAATGTTAGCTCTCTCTATATATATGTAAATATACATATTATATATTGATAAAAGGTTAAAACAAAAAAAGATAATCACTTACTCAATTAATCTAGTTTAGGGTCTCAGGTGGCCACAGACTATTCTGTCAGCTCAGGGACTGAAGTGAGAACCCATGCTGTCCAGGCTATCCTATCACAGGGCAGACTCACATGTACTTACACACACACTCATTAAATTTGGAGCAACATAGACAAGTCAATTCACCTAATATGCACATCTTTGGTATTTGGAAGGATAGTGGGAATACCCCGAAAACTATGCAGATATGGGAAGAATGTGCAGACTCCAGAAGGACAGTGGCCCTGGCCAGGAAAGCAATTTTTTTTTTTCTCATTAACATTATAAGAAAACAACATTGAATAAAACAACATCATATTGGAGGACCTGCTCTATATTGTTCCCTAGTTAATGATGTTTATAAAGCATCTATCCCTTAATCAGATTCTGACAAAGAGTATGGAATATATGAGGGATTGGGTAATGGTTCTGAATGAGGGAACCATATTTCTTCTGCTCTTTAAAAAAAATGTCCGCTTTAGGAGCTTTAGGTCTATCTCCACTAAGCTGATGAATGACTCCTGATTCTAGAAATCTGAAGGGTTAACCAAAGGCCTATGCAGACACCAGAGAGCGCACATGAGGCGTCTGGATTGACTGGCAGAGTGCTCAGACGGCTCTGGCCATCTCCTGTACTGTGTCTAGATCACATGCAGCAGGAGACAGCATGCATGCTCCTTTGTTATATTGTGCGTCTGAGCACTCTAACAAGTGCTAGTAAACCAGCCTGAGTTTGGGCAACAAATAGGCTACAAATAAGTTCCACTTCTTTAAGAGAGTTGTAAATCACCACCAGGAAGACCTGTAGCCCATTTGCATAGCCCAGTATGCAAGATGGAACTACCAGCCCCAGCTAGCACATTGCTAGACAACTCCAGCAGGCAGACATCCCCCTGTTCTTTCCACCCTCAACACCTACAAGAGATTTTCTCCAGAAAGAATGGCTACAAATAAGGGATCCAAACTTAAAATCCCCATTTAGCCAGATTTCTTCTAGCATTTAGATAATTTACATTTCTCTTAATATACTTCTATAAAGAAATGTCACTAATTTGATTATCATGCTGTGTATTTTGCAAGCCATTTATTTTGGAGGATAAGGTCTAAGATATACTATTGTTTAAGTTAATCATTCTAAGGGTACACAGAATGGCCTTAGGAGAAGGGAGTCTGCAGTGATACCTGATTAGAGATCTTAGGTATTAAAAGCACATCATTTGTTGAATGACTAAATGAAGGCATGAATAAACAAATCCTGGAATTGTTTTGACCTAGAATGTTCTGGATCCTCAGTTGTCCATTTGCCAGAACATTGGATCTAACCCTAAACTAAATACTAAGAAAAATGTAGATGGCTTTTACTTCACCAGTGGATACCATTTCATAAACGTCTGAAATCCAGGGTAGGAAGTCTGTTTAGTTAGGTGATAGTTTTCTCAGTGTCTTCCCTTTTTGTGGGAAGACGTGGATGCTACGGCCAGGTCAGAGAGCTATTACAGCACATGGCCCAGTTCTCACCCAAAACATAAAATAGATGTGTCCAGGTGGTTATTTCAGGTACTGTAACTTCAAATATACTGCCTAACAATTTTTACCAAAAGCTTTAAGAAATGGTGCTTATGGTGGATGGCTTGAGGACCACTGCAGCCCTCTCTAGCTCCACTGGGCACTGAAGAGCATTCTTGTTGATATGTTGAATATTGTTGAAAAGGTTGTGTATCACGTTATATGAATATATCTGCCTGGATTTTTTTCTGATCATCATGCCAGGAATAAATAATGATATGTCTATTTTTATTTTTATGTGGACTGGAAACTTTGTGGTTTTCTCTTGGTATCAGCTCCTGGGAAATTTATAGTCACACCGTGGCCTGATTCCAGAGACCGCATAGGACTTCATCAGGATAATTTGTATATGTCAATATTATATATGGTTTCATATTTTTACTTCAATGCTCCCTCTTTTTTATATACATATTTTAAATGACCATTTTTTTTAAAGGCCTTAAATCATGGCTAGAACAAGATTGGGATTAAATAAAAATGACATAAATGGTTTGTTTAATACGAATAATTACACTCAAGTACAGTCAGCAGCAGCCTTGCTTCAGGCCTGGTAGTGATAGCTCATGCACACAAACATCGCTGGGTCCCAAGCAAAAGGCAGCTTGTGAATTCCCTGAGACATTTTCTAAGAGAATTACCTACCATAAACATGCTTGACTTCCAAGACCCTCATTAATATTCTTGCCTAAATTGCTCTTCTAAACCATTCCTACAATAAGCATTTTTCGACTACCACAGTCTTCCTTCCTGTTACAGATAAATTTCTTTGGAGTTAATTCTCTACCTTGTATAGAAGCTCTAGACTGCATATAAAATATTGCTGTATTCTGTTTATGTTTCTCTCCACTATACACTATGGAATCTCTTGGATTTGTCTTATTCAGATCCACAAAACCTAAAACTTAATAAGAATTCCATAAGTGAATAAGAGATTTAATTAATTTAAAATAGGTAGAAAAATAAAACTGATAATGGATTCAAAATCAGAAATTCCATTTCTAATATCCTACTATAAGTAAATATTTTAGTTACTCTATTTTTTAATTTAATTTTTAATTCATATCATGACTACATACATGTATGGGATATAATGTGATGATTTGATATACAAAGTGGAATGCTTAAATCAAACTGATGAACATATCCTTCCCCTTACTTACATATTTTTTGTGGTAAGTTAATTGAAATCAATTAATCCAATTGAATAAATAACAAATGTTCTACAATGTAACCTTTTTTCTAGGTATAGAGATACAAGCATCACTAATAAAACAATGTACCCGTTATAGAGGAGTTCTCAGATATGTCCAACACTGGGTCTGATGGGGTAGACATTTATAACCGATGGATTTAGAATGTAAGTTCTACATACTGGAACACTAGCTAAAAACAGCTTGATATAGAGGTTAAACTGGGATTTGATCTCTGTCTTTGTTCTTTGTAATCTCTGCCTTGAGGAAGGTTGCTCAAGTTCTCTGATCTTAAGTTTCTCAGATGTAAAGCTCAGACATATCCACCTGCCTTGTGGGGTTGTAAAGATCAAAAGACATTGTGCTTTATAAAGTATTTGACTCAATGCAGAGACACAATATGGGTTCAATAAACAGTAGCAATTATATTGTGGATGCATGCAAAGCACTGTTCTAGGCACTGGGATATAAAAATGAGTAAAGAGATACTGCCTTGTCCTTAAAGAAATTACAGGTTAGTGGGGAAAATTGCATAGGTAGGTTTCTCACTGTGTCACAGTAAGTGAAATACAGAAGTGTGGATGTGTTGTTGTGAGAACACACAACAGTGGAACTTAATCCCTTATCTCTGCACAGCTCTTCATGTTTTAATAATGGCGGGAGAACAATAACGGGAGACATTAAAAATGTCTTCCTTTCTTCTTCTGATAACAATGCATAACCTTGATGTGACAATGAGGCTAACATTAACCTAAAACAGTAGTAAAAGGAGAAATTATCAGAGGGCTTCTGAAATCAAAAGCCTTTATCCAGATACAAGGGTCTGTCATTGGGTCTCAACCACTGTGGAATGGAGGACAGATAGAGAGGAAGAGGTGGAGAAGTGTTAGAGGACCTCCCTTTGGAGTTGCAGGGTTGGAGAGACAAGAGGACATAGGACTCCATCATGCCCTCTGGACCTCTGATAGGTGAGTGGCAGTGTCAGGGGACTTCAGGGGTGGCCAAGGCTGCTTTAGTTGTTACTTCAGTAAACTCCTCCCCTAATGAGGTATTAGATTGCCCTGGGAGTGGAGATCGATGTGGGCCCACCGCAGAGGACGTTCCTGAATGAAAGGGCTCTCCTTGAGCACACTGTGTTGCCAGCAGAGTAAACCCCCTGGTGCTTGTAATGAACAACAGGGAGGAACGGAGGGAGTCACTGGAGAGGGCTTCTGAACAGAATGGCACACTCACAGCCATGACTCAGGCAGTACAAAAGTGATCCGTGTAACAAAAAACATTTGCTCCACCTTAATATTTTGAAATAAAAAAAGAAAAAGAAAACTGAAAAAAAAAATGCAATGAAGAAAAAAAATGATTGAATTCTACACCAGATATGCTAAGAAATCATTGCCTTACACAGAATTTATCTAAAAGTGACCGGATTCGGTTTCTGTGTCTGACTTAGAGAGATTGGACTCAAAACACTGTGATACTTTATAGGACAGGACTTACATTTTTACCTTACCCCAGTCTATGTTTATAAAATTTATACCTGCCACCTAGCACATGCCTTTTATGTGATTCTCTGGGAGGTCAACAGCCAACAGGAAAAATGTAAAAATCCTGGTGCCACACATAGGGCCCGAAGCAGTGTGGCTGCTGAGTTTTTGATACCCTTGTGACATATATTTGTGCCTGAAATGAATAATGATTATGAAGACGACTCATAAAAATACACTATGAAGAGGAAGTCTGTTTTTGCCATCCTATGCTGTTTTGGAAAAAAATTTTACTAAGGTATGATTCCCAATTTTGACTTACAGAATAAATTATGTCCGTAGTCTCAAGGTACCTTCATGGCCTTTCTCTGCATAATCCAGGCAAGACTTCAGGCCCACTAGCTCCATCCTTAATGTTTATTTCATTGAAAAGACATATTGGAGCACAAAATGGGAATGTGGAGAAGGTACAGAAACACTTCGATGCCCTTCATAATACAAACATGCAAATCTTTTTGAAGCTCAAGAACTCTGTAAAAGTACTTTAAGCTCATGAAAAAACTAATAGTGTGTGTTTACAGAGGAGCTCTGTTCCAGCTTGTGATATCCTATGAAGTCAAGGTTCCAATCACACTTTGTTTGGTGGCCACAGTGCCCAAGAGACTTTGGTGTATACAGGAGAGACTGAATAAACATTTAATTCAAGTCTATTAACAATATCACATTCCTTGGAGACTTTTTTTCCAAATTAAAAAAAAAAAAATCTGTTCTGAAATTCCATGCCCAGAATGTGTGAATGCTAACATAATTGAAAAGTTTGCCAGAAGGACTGGGAGAGAATGAATGCTGTAACAGACTAGTCTGCCACAATAAAGTCTTACATATTCATATACATAGAAATTTACAAGTATCTATTTTAAATGACACATTCTATTTTGCATTTTTGTGTCTTTTTATAAATTCTTTTGTGTCAATAAAATGCCAGTAAATGCTTTATTTTGTCAAGAATGATTTCTTTCAATGCTTTCAATAATTAAAATGCTTATAGATTTCAGTGCAATAAATGCCATGAGAGGTTATTAAAATTATCCAAACATAGATAAGAATGTTGAGATTCATAGAAAGTAAGTAATTTTTTCAAGGCATTATCTGTGACAGACGTTTTGATGAATTTTTAGATAATCAATTGTAAAAACTGTTTAATGACTAGCCAAAGAAACTTCAAAGAAGAGGTGGCATAAATACTGGTGTGTCAGACACAGAATTATTAAGAATACCAGTTATACTAAGAAAAAAAATATATATACACACACACATAGTGTTCACACTTTTAAAATAAAAGGAGTTATGCTTACAGAGAAGTGAAAATAATTTCAATAAAAATAGAAAAGCAAAAAAGAATGAATTGATTTGAGTAAGAGGATTTAGGCTACTTAAGTCAGAAAAGCTGACTCCACCTACCACATAAACAAAACCCAACACATGAAAGTTACACCATCACCACTTTCTGCAAAGAGAATATAAACGCACACCATGTCAAAAAGGAGAAATGTCACACGTTCAGTCATGCTTGTCTTTTTCTCTAAGCAGAAAGATTCCCTTTTACTTGCTTATCACTTTTCTGCACCTTTGACACTGCATAAAATATTTGGCTAATAGTTCCTTCACAATCTGTTAGGTTTCTCTCTTAACCAGATGCACTGTAGTATAGCCAATTTTCTGTTAATATATTTATTTAATGTATTTATATATTATATATGCAGTATAGTATAAGATAGTGTAGTATTATTATATACATACTTGAAACTTGATTGACATGCAGCAAACCCTTTTCTGGTTTATCTGCCATGACTGTGTGTCCCTGTGGTACACAGGTACACTGTGTGCCTGTTTTAACTCTGGCACATCACTTAACATGTTCTATCATAAACATCAAATATTGGTATGTTTCTATACTGAATTTCTTAAGGGGTCTGGCACACAGTAGATACTCAAGTATATGTTGATTAAGTTAAGGAGCAACAGAAATAGAATGACATATTTGACATTGAGGAAAACCTTATTACAGAGCCCTAGAGAGCATCTATAGAGATTTAATCAACTGGTGATAGGATTAACCAATAAAGGGGAGATATGAACTACGGTCAGCATTGAGATCCAGATCAGAGTTTCTCCACCTGCACTGTTTCCCTGCTGCCTCGCATCCTTGCTCTAAAATATGAATGTACAGTAGCCAGAATGGCCTCACAAATATATTTACACCCAAACTCCTGAAATCTGTGGATATTTTACATGATGTGACAGAAGGGACATTATAGGTACAATTAAGGTTATGGTGGACATTAAAATCGGAGAATATCCTGGATTACTCATGTGGGCCTAATGGAATCACATGAGTCTTAAAAACAAAAAAATTATCTCAGTCTGGGAGCAGAACTAATTTTAGAGAAACTTTGAGTGTGAGAAGAATTAGACATACAATTACTCATTCTGAGATGTAGAGGCCCACAGGGGAATAATGACCAGTGTTTTCTAGAGGTTAAAAGCAGCCCCTCATTGGCAGCAAGGAAATGGGGACTGTCGTCTTGTATCGGCGAGGACCTAGATTCCGCCTGTATCCTGTGTGATCCTGGAACCATATTCTCCCACGGTGCCATCAGATAACAGCTGGGCCAGTCAACACTTTGATTTTGGCCTTTCAAGACCTGGCACAGAAAAACCAGCTGAGCCTACTCAGAATCCTGTCCCTTGGAAAGTAAGAGATAATATGTTTGTGTTGTTTTAATTTACTATGAGTGTGGTAATTTGTTATTGCAGCAATAGAAAACCAATACAGAGGGTTCCCCAAAGTGATTTCTACAAAGGTTTTAGGAACATACGGCCTGGGCACATCCACACAGAGAATGGGCTTCTGAGCCCACAAAGGAAGAGACACATTTCTTCTGAAGATGTTGCACTTACACCTATCTTAGCTATCAAGGCATCTCGAGTAGAAACAATGTCCTTCTCTTTGCATTACAGAAACTCACAGATGAAAAGGCCTTTATAAGGTCATGTAGGCTTTTTCCTAGGGAGAACGATGTCAGGTACCCTGGACAGTGGTACCTTTAAGGAGAATTGCATTTTATAAGATTTTAGTTAGAACATCTATCTTGGACTCATCCTGGTGCTCCCCTCTGACTACAGATTTTTCACGTATTCACTGATCCAGTGACACATCAAACCACGTATCAGTACTTTCATTTAGACACCTGGCCATTACTGCAATGTACTATGTCCGGTAAGAAAGAATACAATGATCAATATGAGAGAGAGAGAAATATAGTAAACATAAAAAAGAAACAATCCTCAAATCCTCAGAAGCCAGTCATTTCATGAGTTAACGTCCACCCCATACCCAGTACCTCTTCTATCTTTTTAACTCACCCTATCTCCTGTCATTCTACACCTAGAAATTGCCATGTCTCTCTCATCTTGTGTCTATGATTGAAATCAGGACCCACTCAAATGGACACCTTTGTTCTCATGCTGTTCTCTGAAGAGCCCTGCTGTTTTTGGTGTGTCTCCCTTGCATCTCAGGATCCTACACTGATATCCATAGCATTTGCATAATGAGATTACTTGTAATAGGTAAGATTACACAATGGCCCCCAACCTTAATTACTGGGGCTGCATCATAAAATACACCAGACCACATGAAGAATATGAGCTCATGTCCTAATTTTCTTACTATTACATGGAAAAAGGGATTCTGCAGGTTAAATTCAATTTAATAATTAACAAACAGTTAATCTAAAAGAAAATTATTTGGATAGATATAATCTAGTCACATAAGCCTTTTAAAAACTGAAAGTTTTCATTCTCCAAGTGGCGGCAAGGGGAAGTCAGAGAAATTCAAAGTATTATTACGGGAATATAAATGTTTTTGGTTAAATGGATCACTTTTGTAATGCTTGAGTCAGGGCTTGTGTTCTCGTCACCCAAACAGTGTTCCCCGTACTTGTCAGGGAGGCGTTTGCCCGTCCCTTTCCTTCATCCTTTTCCCTGCTTGATTTCCAGTGAGTTTCACCTCCCTCAGTACATGTGTACTCAGTGTTACTTCCAATTTAAGAATGAGTATGTTGTTAGACAGTGTTTGTTTTTTCTTCCATTACATACTTCACTTAGGATAATAGTCTCCAGTTCTATCCATATTGTTGCAAAAGGCATTAATTCATCCTTTTTTATGGCTAAGCAGTATTTCATGGTATACATATACCATGTGTTTTTAATACACTCATGAAATGGTGATTCTCTATCTTTGCAATTATAAATTGCAATAAACATTCAAGTGTAGGTGTCTTTTAGATGAAATGACTTCCTTTCCTTTAGGCACATACCCAGTAGTGGGATTGCTGGATCAAAGGTGGGGGGGGGTCTACTTTTAGTTCTTTAAGGACTCTCCGTTCTGTTTTCCATGGAGATTGTACTAATTTGAAGTTCTACCAACAGTGCATAAGCATTCCTTTCTCTCTACATCCATACCAGCATCTTTTCTTTCTGGACTTAAAAAAAAATGTCATTGTCATTGGGGTAAGGTGCTTCTTTGAACATTAATGAAATTGAGCATTTTTTTCATACATTTATTAGCTGTTTGTCTATCCTTTTTTGAAAAGCTTCTGCTCGTGTCTTTTGCCTACTTTTAAACTTTTTTTTCTTTTCAGTGATTTACATATGGATTCTGGTTATTAGCCCTTTAGATTGTGAATATTTTCTCCCTTTCTGTAGGTTGTCTATTTGTTCTGTTGATGATTATTTCTCTAGCTTTGCAGAAACTTTTTGGTGTGACCAAGTTCATTTATTTATTTTTGTTGTTGCTGTGATTGTCAGTGGGGTCTTTATCTTGTTGATAAATTCTTTACCTACGTCTATGACTGGAAGAGTTATTGCAGCAGGTTCTTCTATATTCTTATGGTTTCATGCCTTACTCTTAAGTCTTTTATGGACTCTATTTTATTCTTCTGCATGTGGCTATTCAATTTTCTCAACACCATTTATTAAATAGGGCTTCTTTTTCCCAGTATATATTATCATCCCTTTAGTCAAAGATCAGTTGGCTGCAAGTGGATGATTTTATATCTGGTTTTTATGTCTTGCTTCATAGTCTATGTCTCTATTTTTTGTGCTAATATAATGTTTTTTTGGTTACTATGGCCTTGTAGTGTAGTCAGTCTGATGTTTTATCTCCAGATTTGTTCTTTTAGCTTAAGATTGCTTTGGCTATTTGAGGTCTATTTTTTTTGTTGTTGTTGTTCCAAAAAAAGTATAGAATTGTTTTTTCTAGATATGTGAAATATGATATTGGTATTTTGATGGGGATTGCAAAATACCACCTGTAAATAGTCTAAAAATCTCTACACATATAAGTTAGAAAACATAGAGGAAATGAACACATTTCTGGAACTACGCAACCTCCCAAGGCTCAATCAGGAAGAAATAGAATTTCTGAACAGAAAAATAACAAGCAGCAACAAATAAAAGCTCCAGACCAGATGGATTCACAGGTGAACTCTATCAGACCTACAAAGAAGAGCTGGTACACATACTGTGGAAGTTACTGGATAACATTGAGAAGTAATGAATCCTTCTCAGCTTGTTCTTTGAAGCCAATGTCTCCTTGATACTAAGACCAGAAAAAGACATACATAAAAAACAAACAAACAAAAAAACTACAGACCAACATCACTTATGAATATAGATGCAAAAAACCTCAGTAAAATAGTAGCAAACTGAATTTAACAGCACATCAAAAAAGTTCCAAAACACAAAACAAACAAAAATTCCACTATAACCAAGTGGTGCAAGGGATGTAAGGATGGTTCAATATATGTAAACGAATAGATGTGATTCACCACATAAACAGAAGCAAAAACAAAGACCATATGATCATCTCAACAGATGAAGATAACATTTAACAAAATTCAGCACCCTTTCATGATAGAAAATTTTAACAAATGAGGCATAGTGTTGGGGATTGTGGTATGTGAACCTGACCTGGTCTGAAAGCTGACTGGGAAATGGTGCTGAGGAATCATCTATGCCAGTTTAAAACTCAGCCTGAGAATGCCTAGGGAAAGTTTTACATTATCTCAGGCCCAGCAGCACACCAGGACAATGCAGAAGTTCTCTGTGTTCTTCCCAAGGCTTTTATTGATTTCTAACAAATGTGCACATGCAAAATGCAAAAATGATAAAAGTTAGGGTTGAAAGAATTCCAAGTCCTCAGGAAGATTAGATAGAGAGAGAGGCTGGATGAAAAGGTAGGGGTTTGATAACAAACAGCCAGTTCCAGATTTAGAAAGGGGAACAGGGAAGACCAGTTCTATACCCACAGGGGAATAAGCCAGGTTTCCTAATCTAACTGCATATCAGGAGTTCAAACGTCCCATGTGCACAGTGATAGTCTGTCCTGTCCAGCATCTCTGGACTTTTTTCATTTTCCATGGTCTTGATGAGCCCCCAGAGATCACGCATCCACGTGCTTTCCCATGAATATCCCTGGATTGAGATGGGGTCTCCCCTGAGAAGTTAACCTGTGCACCTCACAAATAGAAGGAACATATCTCAAAATTATAAAATCCATACCCAACGTCATACTGAATGGGGAAAAGTTGAAAGCATTCCCACTAAGAACTAAAACAAGACATGATTGCCCACTGTCACCACTTCTATTCAACATAGTGCTGGAGGTCTTAGCCAGGGGAATCAGGTAAGACAAAGAAAAATGAGGGTGTTCAAATTGGGAAACACGATGTCAAACTATTGCCTTTTGATGGCAATATGACCCTATACCTAGAAAACCCCAAAGACTCCACCAGGAAACTTCTATAATTGATAAATTTATGAAAGCCTCAGGTTACAAAATCATTGCACATCAATCAGTTAAAGACTTAATACCATTCATAATAGCTACAGAAAAAAAAAAATCCCTAGGAATATACTTAACCAAGGAGGTGAAAAATCTCTACAAAGATCCCTACAAAGAGAACACTGAGAAAAGATATCATAGATCCCACCAATGAATGAAAAAACCTACCTTACTCCTGGATCAGTGAAATCAATGATGTTAAAATGTCCACACTACCCAAAGTTATTTACTGATGCAATGCAATCCCCATCAAAGTTTCCTTTTGAAGAAGAAATGTGGCTTTGATGCTTTGAAAATGGAGTCAGTCATAGGAGAAGTAATATGGGTGACCTCTGTGTGATTCTTATTCTATTAATACAATAAAAATAAACAGGAACTGACCATGGCTAACAGCCAACAGGGAATCAGGGACTCCAGCCCTATAGTCATAAAGAACTCAATTCTGCCAGCAACATAAATGAGCTTGCAAAGGACCTTGAGTTCCAGATGGGAACTCAGCTTAAGGAAACCTTGAGTTCAACCTTGGGATGCCTTAAATAGACAACTCTTTTGAGCCTACTTAGACTTCTGCTCTATAAAACTGTGAAGTAAGTAGATGTTGCTTTAAGTCACTAAGTTTATGTTAATTTGTCATGAAGTAACAGAGAATAAACACATTTCTGCAATAAAAAAATGCTTATTCTCTGGAAAGGTCAATTATTTTGTTATTAAATGGTTAAGTGAGAGAATAAACTTGTGCTCTGCCTCTGTGTGCGAGATTTTGAAAATCCAGAATATTTAAAGTTGTTTTTACTGTGGGTGTCATACTGACATCTATAGCCTAACAATAGACTGCAGATGGCAATGGAGCTGGTCTGGTAACCTCCAGCCAGCAGCCTGCTCTATAGACAGGATCACACAACTTTTTGCTATGATTTTGCTAGGTTATCCCCAAATTCTTTGTTCTCTCCAAGGTTTGACACAATCTGTGTTGAATGATAACAGCCTTTCTGAGCAATGTGGTATAAAAAAAAAAAAAAAAAGGTCTTACTCTTCATCTTCATTCAGAACATATAGTGTCCAGGATAGTTTTTCTGTGCTAGCTATGATCTTAGGGTAATAATGGCGTGTGCAATATTCCACCTTGAATGTTCTGGGACATTTTAAATGGGCATGCTATTTCTTCAAGCATTATTACTTCTAAAGTTTATTAAAGGCATTTCTCCATAATGATGATTAAATGATACTGAATTACTGATATTCAATAATTTTAAATGTATAGCAAGAATAGCTTCATATGATTATACCGATTATACCTCATAAGGTTATTTATGCAGGCTTTAATTTCTTAAAAAGAAAGCTTAGTCATAGTGATTGAAACATTTTGTGGAATGAGTTGTGTACATTTGTAAAGAGTTTGCAAGTGTTCAGGAAATACAAATTAAATCTTACAACATATGGCTTGTAAACTTACATGACATTCACTGAACAATCAATTATTCGTTTATTCATTCAGAACATTCATGAAGCATTTATTAAGAATTTTCAATATACCACAAGTAATCCTAAGAGCTAACCAGGTCAAAACCAAAGGTGAGTGTCCTCTGAATCTGGTAACAGAGACACATAGTTGTTACGGAGTGTTATATGTTCTGTGATGAGAATAAGGACAGATTCTAGGTGATTGAGTGAGGCATCCATCCCAGGCGAGGCATGAGGGGAAATGCACTTGATGAAGTAAAATATTATCTACAAATTAAAGATAGATAATCTACAATTAAAGACAGTAGAACTTCAGCAAGTGAACTGGTGAAGGAAACGGTTGTTGAAAGGACAGAGTAGCAAGCCTATGACAGGAGCATGAGATCAAGGCAACTGGAGGACATGGAAGAGCATTCAGATTATGAGATCTTGGGTTGCTAAGGGGTCAAGGCTGCAGAAAAGCCTGGCGTTAGATAGGGACTGACATCATGGAGCACCGACAGTGCCTTGCTAAGGGGTTTCATCTTTATTTTCTGTTGCAATGGCCTTTGGAAGCTTAATAATTTCAAAAGTAATGAAACATCATAAGTGCCTTTATCATCTCCTAGACTTTTATTTGAATCAGCCAAATTCATCTCATAAGCCCTGAAAATCAGAACAGCTTCCTCTTAACAACCCCATTTTTCTTAACTGGTAACCTGCCTGGCAAATTGACACTAGAGAATCAGACCAAAGGCAGAAAATCAGACAAGGAATTCAACTCAGTTTAGTGTTAAACATTCCAGAATAGGCTGTAATACCAGGCTACTCACAAAGCAGGGTGATTAAACATCCTGGTTGTCTGGGACAATTTTGGTTTTAGCACTGCAAGTCATGCATCTCAAGAAACTCTCTCCCAGGATGTAAATAAGCCCCAGCATTTAGAGATGGATGGAGAAGTTTGGGGAGAAAGTACAAAATCCATTTGGTGACAAAAAAAGGGAGAAGCTAAAAGCAGCACATTTTTTGGTATCAAAAGGATATGGGAGAGATTATCTTTTATAGCAGATATTGCTAATTTTGCCACTGGTGTTGACAGTATGATTTGGAATTCTCAGTTGCATTGCTGAGTATGTGACTTAAGTGTGTAAATAAAGTACACTGTAATCATGAGTGTTAACAGTCCATCTCTGAGTTGTCTATACAACAACTGTTATGCTATGTATTGAGATGAGGCTAGTTTAATATTTAACAATGTGATAAAAGTTTTCTAAGAGTTTAAGTAATGAAAATAAAAATGATTACAACTCCTATGTTGGTACAATCAAGACATTATTAAAAAAATGAGATTAACCAACTATGATTGTTTTATGATTGATGGAAGGACATACAACTGAATTAAGGAAGCAAATGACCTAAATGGATCATACTGCAAAATTTACAGAAATAAAAACAATGGAAATGGGCGTGGCAGAGAAAAAGATGTGAATTTGTGAAACTGAATCTCACAGGTCCATGATGAGGTAGGCAAACACTTTTTTAATAATTAAGAGTTTTTTTTTATCTCCCGCAAAGACACCAGTGAACAGTAGAAAAATAGCAGCTGTTGAATTAGCTTGTGAATAGCATACGAATGAGCACACATTATCTTCTTGTTCCCTTGATTGCTCTAGCAAAGTTACATTTCTTGATTCAGAGATTGCAGTGCAATTGCCTTATAGCAAACAAAAGGAGAGGTTTTGACAACAGCTGAGCTGGCCTCTGATAGTATAGAGCTGTTTCTGTCAAATCTTACCAACGATCATGTTTTCTAAAGTAAAAACAAAAGTGATACGTTCAATCACAGCAACAACAAGAACAAAAAATGTCCCCCCATCTCTGAAGTACTTCAGTTTGGAAAATGTAGCTCCAAATGGCTTTCTTGATATGTATGAAAATTTGTATGAAAATTCTCATGAAATTGCAGAAAACAAAATAAAAGATTTTTGATCACTTGTCCAAATATAAACTAGACTTTGCTTATTTCTTGGCTTGGTCAGCAAACAGTGCAATTATAAATTTCGGAAGATTTCTCAGGCTATAAACTTCTTACCAAAGAAAACAAACAGGTCTACTAAAATGTTCTGTACACCCTATGCCCACTGATAAGAAGCAGTGTGGTTTATTTACATGTGAAATTGAGGGTTTCATAATAAATTTTTTTACCTCTCAGTTCCTTTGAGATATGCAGAAACACTTAGATTTTTGACTTTATAGAAATGGAAAAAAATAATCTCTTTAGAACGTGTCTATAAGATGGCTACCATTGCTGCCTGATATAGAAAAAAATAGAAAAAATGATGTTAAAATATTGGTGTGTCACTATTTTCAAAGTTTGGGACAAAAAGAATGTCCTTCTCTAATATGAAAATATACTGAGGTTAAAAGTGGAGACAGGATTCTAGTAGAAATTCATATATTATTATAGAATTGTGCTTACGGTTTCTCCAAAGTATTCGATGATCTTTGAAGAATACTGTGGCAAAGGACACAGAAAAGGACAAACGGGCTGAGTTTAGGCCACAATGAAAAGTGACACAGTGAAAAATAGACTCATTTTTGGAAATGAGACTGCTTCAAAACTAAAACATCAACAGAACATGGCAGCCAAATTAAATAGGATTTTCTCATTTTTTAAATTTTTTACTAAAACAATAACTTGTTTGGAATTTAAATCCACTTTCACAAGTTCATGTTACCTCTGTGCTTAATACTATTTTCCCTCAGAAAGATTTAACTTACAATGACACTCAGTGTGTTTCAGAGTGTTCAGATGTGGATAGTTTATATGATGACTGGATACATAGAAAGGACTTGACTGATGAACAAGAGGCCTATCAAAACATGCCTGCAGATAGAAAGTAGATTTGTATCTTTGGAAAGCAGGAAATGAATTACTGCAAGTGTGAAAGCAAGATTTTACTAGCCTGTGCTCAAGTGCTTTTCTCAAGAGGCTACTTAGTTTGAGGTTATCACAGTGGAGTGACACTCGCTATCACTGCAATATGGACTTGTTGAAGGCAGAACCGCGTAACAGTGTGAGTTTTGCCTAATTATACTCTGTTTTAACACTACGTTAAATAAAAGAAAGATGCCCTAAAGGCTATAAGCAGTTTACAGTAGTATTATAGGAAAAGGAAACAAAAAGAATAAAATTATCCTACCGTAATACAGTTCAAACAGAAATATGCCATTGTTATTTTATTTTGAATTTAGGTCCTATTTGCTAAGCTGGTCCTATTGGTCCTGAGTTCCATTAACAACATCTACTTCACAGAACACTTTTGAATGTTTTCTTTTTAAGAAATCTTACATATTTTCACATTTATGTAATTTGAGAGCATACTAATGTAGACAACAAAACTTAAAATTCTAATATGGAGTTTTAAAAAAGTGCTATATGAGAAGACAGAAACATAAAAATATTGCTTTAATTTTCTCCCACATAATATTTGGTTGATGAGTCATAGTGCTAATTACTATTAATTGTTACTTTTAACTATTTTTATTGCTATTTTGTTAAAAAATATAATTTATGTAACAGAAAATCGGATATACAGAGTAATACATAATTTCAGATAAATACTATATTTTTAATATTTTATGTTAATGATAGTACATGTATTGTATGAATACAATTATATATTTATTATTATCACAATCAATATTATTATTTATTTTCAGTCTGTCTCCTGGGTTGGCTCCCTAAAATTTGGTCATCCTACAAAAAAGTCATCTGTTCAACTTTTTAAAAATAGAGATTCCTAGGTCTTACATCTACAAAGCTGGGTGGGGAAGAGTCTATGGATTTGTATTTTAAGATGTACCCAAGAAATTCTAATGTATAGCTGCCTGCTTTGGGAACCACTGTAGTATTCCCCTGGAGGTCAGAGGATTCTTAGAGCTTTGTCTCAGATTCAGGAAGTTTTGTGCTCAAACTACCAAATGGCAGCTGTACATTAGCTGTGGAAGTATTGACAGTTTATATTTGACTCCAAGTTCCTTAGTATTAGGGATTCAGCTTTTATCTCTGTCTGCCTGGTGACAAGGAAGTTTGGTGAAATGTGGCCAGAAGCAGCGGGATGGCAGAGTGGAGTGGCAGGAACGCAGCTGGCGGCAGGCTTTACTATTCATGAGTGATAGGAATAAAGGAAAGTCCAGTTTTTCCAACTTTATATTTCTCAACTATAAAAATGCAAATGACAGATTACACTCAAAATGTGATACAATGCCTGGAACTTAGAAAATGTTCTATAAACATAAACCAAATCAGTAGGTGGCAATGCCTTAGCCATCTGCCTGTTGTACAGCCCCGAGGGCCTCTTCCGTCCTTGTCAACGGGAGAGCTAACTTTCTCTCCTTTCACGTAACACAAACATGAACCAAATAAAAAGAACAATTGGAATACATTCCTTCCATTGCTCAGATCCCAGATCTAATGGAATTAGGAATTACTTTTCTAGTAGGAAAATGCCTGAATCTGGGATATATGGTGTAGGACGATGGAAAATACAGACATTAAATGGCTTCACATTTCTCTCTTACTTGGTCTTGAACCATCTAAACTGAATTCAGCCACCTTACGTGGGAATTTAATGGTACTATTTCACAGGACTCTTTCGAGATTTTTTTTTAAAGGGATTATTTTTAAAAAGTTCAAATATTAAAATGGAAGGTAAGTGGTAAAAATTATTATCTTCTTCAGTTGCTTCTTCAAAACTATTACTGGCAAGTATAATTCTAACGTATATGCATTAGAAATAAAATATGTCATAAAATAAACCTGGATTAAAGTTTTGCTAGAGATTGGATAAATTTGTGAACTTTTAAATTTTTCTTATATAATATTTGAACTTAGAAGAAAGGAATAAAAATTGTGATTCTTTTATTATAGATATGCTTGCTGGATTTTGTTATAAAAAGAAAGATTCTGTCAATTTCCGGAGGTCTCTGATGTTTCCTTTGTGTTGTAAGCCCCATTTTTCCTTTGGTGGCACCTCAATAAATATTCCATCCTGACTGAACATGAACGTGCACACTAATGAATCTAGATTGTGAATGGGAACCTAAACTATCGAACCATCATCGAAGCTCATTCAAAGCTCTAAATTTGACAGCGAATGCTCACAACTGGGTGAGCAGGGACTCAGTACAAAGTTTACACTGTTACAAAGATAATTACACTCAGAGTCAACCTTCCAGGGTATTTCTCCTGAACTCTTGGCAGGTCCTGTAGCTCTAGAAGACATGGGTGAAACAGGTGATAGCAGATGACTTCTTACAGGAACTGGCAGCTTACTTTTCAAGCCTTGTAAAGGTGAAACAATATAATAAAAAGGAATTATATTGTCATCAAAAACTACATCTTGGCCATAGGGTTGTTCATATTTCCTTACTGGGAAATCTTTCTACCAAGAGCTTCAGTAAAAGTCCAACTGTGAATGTAGCTGTGGTACCACAGAAAGAACACAATCAAGCCAGATCAAATCCAAAATTCCTCTTCCAGATCTGTGCACTTATTATCTGTGTGTATACATAGACTCGGGCTAAAGCTCTCTAGGGTGAAAATATGTTTATGCTTTGGTGTTATGCTAAAGAAAAATATTATTTTGTAAAGTAAGGTGTTCAGAAAACCCCACACAGATGAGATTTTAGAAAATAAAATACATCTGTTATTTTCTATAGTTGATGATTTTTGGTGAAGAGGAAGTTTAGCTTCCTGACAATGCCTACTGTATTCTATCTCAGAGAAACTGTCATTTTTTTCAAAGTAAATGTGTGTGTGTGTGTCTTTATTTGTGTACACCACATCTGTACTTTTCATTGTAGGCATGTAATATAGATACTATTATCTTTAGAATATGGACAAAAAAAAAAAAAAAAAAAAAAAAAAGCAAAAAAAAGCCTTATTTTACCTATTCCAGGGCAAAGGGGCAGGTAATATGTGGTGAAATCAGGATTTAAATTCAAAAGTATTTAAGCTTTTGGCTAAAATGGTGACATAAAAGCATTTTTACCCTATTCTCCATTGAAACTCTACAAGAACATCAAAAGGACAAAATACAGAGGAAAATCCAGAAACACTATTTTAAAAGAAAACAGAGAAATGGAAAAGTGTCAAATCACAAACTTAAAAAGCATGACTTGTCAACTGTCTTGAAATTTGGGCCAATATCAGAGGCAGCAGGCCCTGAAGTGTACCCTCTCAGATCCTGAGCAAGACATAATTCTTTATACATATAGGTTCTGTGGTCCTGATGCACCCATTCAAAAATTCTCTGAAGAAAATGATGAGTTCTTCGTACACAGACGGGCCACAGGAGAAGACAGAGAATGCTTCTGTCCACCCCAAACTCCATCTCCTAGAATGTCAGGGACGTGGGGCTGAAGGAAAAACAATGCTGAGCCTTTTGCTGTGGACAATCTAGTATCCTGGATGTGGGAAATGTTGGGAGTGGGCACAGCTGTCTTAAGGTGGCAGTTCATCTAAGGTGTTGGTTTACGAGATTAAACACTTGCATATTGTCTACAATGTGGTAGTGTTGTTTTGAGTTGTGTTTAGCCTATATGACTCCTCCTTGTAGAAAAGTTAAGTTATAGACAGTGTAATTCTCCATAATTCAGGAGCACGAATAAGTCTGAGAGGCAATGGCTTCAACCTCAGTCTGCCTGCTAGCACACTTTGAGCTTCTGGCCATGCAGAATAGGTCCTAAGGACTAGAGCCATATGTAGGGCCGAACCAGTGTTGAATAAGTATTTGTTGAACTAAACTGAAACAAAACAACAGAACTCTTCCATTTTAGCTTGAAATCTTCAGTGATGAAACTAACTTGGGTAACTAACTACACAGATTTTTGTAGATGCAGTACTTTGCATTTTTCTGGCCCATGGTGAATACTTAATTAATGCATTAAATGACTAGATGAGGACACTCTGGAGATTGCAAGATAGTGCTCGATTCTGATTTCATGTAACTTGGTCTGACCTTTCCACATTGTCATAAGAAAGCCTTCCTCCCCTCCGTATTCAAATTATTTTTATCACTAGGAAAGCAAATAAAATAGTGGTCTCTGAGCACTTACTTCTTATCTAGTAGTTATTAAAATAACCAGAGCACATACGTACTCACCTGTGAGAGAAAGATGAGTGTGGGGAGACGCTCACTCCGAACCACTCAGTGCCAATATCGCCTCATTTACTCCTCAAAAACAACCTTGTAGTATAGGCCTTATTTTCTCTGTCTTACAAATTGAGAGATTTATATGAAGTCACTTAATTAGTAAATGGCAGGGTCAAGACTTGACCTTAGATCCTTGAATTCAAAGCCTGGGTTCCATGTGGGTTAGTGCTTCCCACAATAAGATACATAAAAAGAATAGATTACACTTGAATTAATTAAAATGTGGATGAAGTCAGAATATAAATATGAAATGCACCAATTATGTCCATTCCTGTGGGTCATTTCACACAGGAGAGCATAAGTGATTAAATATTTTTAAAGCAGAGATTAACTAACTAATAAATTAAAAAAAATATTTTCCTAGGACTTAAAGTTACAATCATACGAATATTCTCACAGTAATAGTATTAGGTCATTTCAAAAGTTTTGTCATTTTTATGAATCTACTTTAAACTGTAATATCTCAGTGAATATTTATTCAATTTAATCAAAATAAGCGCCATTTGAATCAATGCACTTTTGCCAACGTAACACAAGTCGATTAATTCCGTCAGCAGAAAAATTGGGTGCTCAGGATTTGATGAAGTCAATGAAGGCCATTTTTGCTAGGTCCTAATGGGCAAAGGTTCTACCGGTGAGAAAGTTATCGAAGTGCTTGAAAAGATGATAGTCGGTTGGCGAGAGGTCTGGGGAGTATGTTGGGTGGGGCAGAACTTCGATGCTCAATTCCTTTAATTTTCGGATGGTGATTTGTGAGATGTGCAGGCTGGGCGTTGTCGTGGAGCAGGATTGGACCTCTTCTGTTGACCAGTGCTGGCTGCTGCTGATGCAATTTTCAGTACATTTCATCGATTTCCTCACAATAGGACTCTGCTGTGATGGTTTGGCCTGGTTGCAGAAAGTTATAGTGA